>ML409938.1:3985-55448 GCA_005239525.1 Nicotiana knightiana | reverse complement strand
AAGCCGAAGCCGAGCCGAGCGACGACGACGGCGCGAGGGTTCATTCTCTTCAACTCCTTTTAAGAGCTCTAAGAAGTGATTCTATATTTATACACAAAAGTGTAGTTGTTTTTCACCAATGTGGTACAAAGTTCATGACAAAAGCTCACTTGATTCAAATTTTCATTTCCCTCCATTTTATTTCCCACCATTTCCCAATTCACACTCTTAGACTTTTAAGCCCAATGCTTAAAGTCTTTAAGCCCAATGCTTAAAGTCCAACAATCCCCCACATGAATGGGAATGGCTGTAACAAGAATGATCATAGATGGACGCTGTGTGATTTGCAAGTAAGGATTAATTGCATCTGGATAAGTAGGTTTCCCTTTGAACTTTCCGTAGTGAACATATGTCGGATATACTCGGTCAATCGGTAGATTTGATATCTTTGAACCGTCGAACTTTAGTGTATACCTAGACAACCATATGTCACACAATCAACCCTTAACCGTCTTTTGGTTTTCATTGTTGTGTTCGTTTCAGCCATGAACACCGCCTGGTATCATAAGTGCGTAGAGAATTAGCTTACATCATTCTCATTGAAGCGGCTTCCACTTCACACTTACATAGGTGATTCCTAAACGTGTAATCCTTTAGATTGTCACCACATCAAACTTAGGTAATCATTAAAGAACGTGTAAAGTTATATCCTTGTTACTGAACATTGTCTTCATCACGAGAAGGGACCAAAGATTTTACTTTAACAATGTTGACCCGGTCAATCACAACTTTGTTTGAGCTCCTTGAACCTAGATCTCAGAATATCCAAAATTCTAGGTAGAGTTACCGCCATGATGACTTGTTTTCGTCCATAGTCCCATTCCCTTAGATGATTTATCAACTCCCTCTCTAGTTAGGCCTTTTGTAAGCGGATCCGACACATTATACTTTGATCTTACATAATCAATAGTGTTAATTCCACTAGAGAGTAGTTGTCTAACGGTTTTATGTCTTCGTCGTATATGACGAGACTTTCCGTTATACATAATGCTTCCTGTCCGTCCTATTGCAGCCTCAGTATCACAATGTATGCATATAGGAGCCAAAGGTTTTGGCCAGAATGGAATGTCTTCTAAGAAATTTCGAAGCAATTCAGCTTCCTCGCTGGCCTTATCTAAAGCTATAAACTCAGACTCCATTGTAGAGCGAGCGATGCACGTCTGTTTGGAAGACTTCCAAGATACTGCTCCTCCGCCAACAGTAAAAACATATCCACTTGTGGACTTTGTTTTTGTTGAGCCAGTTATCCAACAGAAGGAAATTCTCGATTTTCAGTAAGTGAAAAGGAAGCCATGCCTCCGAATTTATAGGCCGTGTAATGTGAAGAAGTGTCTGTGTAGAAGGGAAAGGCAGCGTTTGGATTATACGTTTCAGTCAATTTCGTTAATGAACTGACTGGCATTTAATTAATTCTTAACTAATTAATTAAATAAATTTTGTCCAACAAATAATCTTATCGATCATTTTCCAAATCCGAAGCCGAGCCGAGCGGAGCGACGACGGCGCGAGGGTTCATTCTCTTCAACTCCTTTTAAGAGCTCTAAGAAGTGATTCTATATTTATACACACAAGTGTAGTTGTCTTTCACCAATGTGGTACAAAGTTCATGACAAAGCTCACTTGATTCAAATTTTCATTTCCCTTCATTTTATTTCCCACTATTTTTCAATTCACACTCCTTGTCTTTAAAGCCCAATGACTTTAAGTCCAACGGAAGAATGGGGTAATAAGAATAAGCTGTTATTTGTTAGCTTCAGAGCTCTCTTTGAGCGTGTCTATCGAAACAGAAGCCAATTAAGAAAATGAAAATCCAAAGCAAATAAGCACAATGTTAAAAAGTAAAAGAAGAAAAAGTTCAAAATAATTATACAAACCAAGCAAGCACAAAATTAAAATTAATTACCTCTCCATTAACAAAACAAAAAACTGGAGAAATAAAGCCACAATGATAGAGTGTGAGAAGGTGATATACTAAATGGCCTTGGAGGAAAAAAAAGAGTTCTTTTCCACACACAAGTAACTTAGTAAAGAAAACTTAATCTTAAAATTGTAGCAGAAGAGTAAAAAAATATTTCTTCAACAACAATTATAAAACTTATGTTTGATGCAGAGTTGATGCTTCTGGAATTTGTTTCTTTGCTTTTGATAGAATCGTCACCATATGCATCCGCTAGCACTTGGCCAATCGTTGGCTTCCTTGCAAAAAGAAAGGAGATGGAACCAATGCTTACTTCCAGACCATGTATGTTCTTATACAAGGCGCCTTCATGCTGCTAAAAATGCATACTAAGACCAAGAATTTGATATGTGCCAGTATTCATGTTTTTGGCCTTTTCATTTACAACGCATAATAGTAGCCAAATTATATGAATGAATTGATTTCATAATAAAAGTTGCAATAAGGACACCATATATAGCTATTCTTTACAATGATCTTAAATAGAGATGGGGAATATTTGACGTTACACTTTCTTAATAATTGAATAATCACTTAGAAGGAGGAGAAAAAGTCTTAAAATGAAGGGAAAATAAGCAAAAATCTGAGGAAAAAGATTATTATGAATCTTGGACAATGAGAAGTGACATGTCATCACTTATTTTCCCACATTTATTATATATATATATCTTCAAATTAGTATGGCTATTGACTGTTTTATGTATAGTGGATTTTACAATTTCAATCAATCAAAATCTTAAAGCAAATGAGAAGACAACTATGAATTTATTAATCATCTTAAGAAGAAACTGTTGTCTCTTGCATTCCCCAATGATCCATGTTTTTTCGACAAAGGCCAAAGGATCTGAACAGTTACGTGATGATTTGCTATAGTTAGTTATCCTAAAGAATCCGTAACATCATGTAGAGTGAGAAGTTCCTCCCTCTGTCTACTTCCTCCCCAGGAACTCTTCTTTCCACACAACAAATCCCCTCAGTGCTTCCCTACATACAAGAGAACGCACATGATAATCCTCAACCATCCCATACCAAGTCCCCCTCCCCTCCCGCAAGGCCAGTGACAATGGAGGGACAGTCAAACACCAGGGCACCAACATACCCCAACTCTGACTCCCTCCCAGCATTGGATTTTACCACGGACTAGACACACGAGCTACGTAATGAAGCACCAAATGAGGACTGTCTAAAACAAAAAGGCGACTATGCAAGAAGGGTATCCTTCCTAAACACATTAATCTCTAACAACAACCCTAATTTGGACATTAACCAAATAGCCGTGCAACACAATATGAACTCATATGAACACGAAGATGAAACGGACAACTATTCGAACCCTAAGCTCTTCATCCCCATTACCTCCTCAGATAAAGAGCGTATATACAAAAACTGGACTAACGCACTCATCATAAAAATATTTGGTAGAAGGGTGGGTTACCAATTCCTTCAAAGGAAAATTCATGCAATATAGAGACCCACTGAAACCCTATCTCTAGTGGATTTAGGGTGCGACTACTACCTAGTTAAATTCTCTAAGGAGTAAAATTACAATAAAGTTCTTCACGAGGGGCCATGGTTCATTGGTAACCAGTTCCTTACAGTAAGAAAATGGGAGCCTAGGTTCGTAGCATCCCGGGATGCCCTAACCTTCTCAGCTATATGGGCCAGACTCCCGGAATTACCAACAGAGTTTTACGACTATGAACTCCTCCTCAAAATAGGAGAGAAATTGGGACAACTAATACGTATAGACGCATGCACCAAATCTGCGGCGAGAGGTAAATATGCTCGCCTTTGCGTACTAGTGCCCATAGAAAAACCACTCAAAACATATATTGTAATTGGGAAACACATGCAAAATATCACCTATGAGGGCTTTAACTTATTATGCACAAGTTGTGGTCGACTAGGACACAACCAAAACACCTGCCCATACCAACGCAATAATCCTAGTGCGAAGGAAAGTGACTATACGAGCAAAGCTTGCCCAGTGGAGAAAATTACACAAAAACTAGACCAATGGACAATTGTTTCACACCAAAATCGGACCAAGAAACTCCATCCTCCCACCTCAAACCCCAACCCTACCATGAACCTAAGTACAACAATTGATACCCCCAGGATAACCACCACACCACCCTCCCCCCAAGGACAATCTGCCCAAGTTATCAACGTCCAAAACCAAAAAAAAACCTAAGGAAATGACTATGCTTGGCAGCAATTACCCAGCAGTTAAGGGTACACCCCCAGTTGACAAAACCCCCCTCAATTCGCCCATGCACACCACCCACCAGGAAAGCAGTACCCTGCCATCTACTCCAAACACTAAAACCCCCTATCCCCAACAACATGCTCATACACACTGGGTAATAGAGTAACGGAAGTAGACAACCCCTCTCCCCTCATTAACCCCCTCACTAACCCACATAATCCCTTAGGCATTAACTCACCCCAACCTAAAGAACATAACCCCTCCACATTAGTCACACCGGCAGAAGACAACCTAGACATGAATAATAAAACCATGGACATAGACCCTATGATTCATATATCCAATCAACATCCTCAATTAATGCATGACACTAAGAGCAAACAAAATATGGACATCACCCCATCAACTTACCATAACAACCCATTAGAGAAGGATCATAGTACCACCCTACATCAACTTTTGTCAAACCTAGGTCAATCAACAATTAATGCTCTAGACAATTTGGATCCTAAGACAAGGCAATATGTCTTACACATCAAAGAGCACAACCAGGGGGCAACACGCTTACTAAACCAAATAAATAATACCCCTAAGCAAAGCAATCTTCAACTATAAGACTCAAACATTATCCTTACACAAACAAAACATGCCCAGACTTCCCCCAAACCACCATCACAACAGAAGATTCCACAGGCTCAGGCGCTATGTCTGGACACGCCCAAACCCCATGAACCAACACCAAACCCCACTGATCTTCACCACAAGGCCAACCCCACTGGACCACACTCCACAATCTTGGCTGGAATGGGGTCTAATGGGGCAATCTCTGAATGTGAGTCTACAACTAGAGCGGAGGGACATAATAATTCAAATAGGAGACCCAAGCTACTTAGCTCAAATAGTGGCGGAGGGCCTACAACTAGGTCTAAGCAATGCATGGCTACGTCCATGGATGATCCCTCTACAACCCTAACCAGCGACTCTACATGCAGGCCAACATCCCTCACCTTGGAGCACCCAAGATTGGAACCAACTCCCCATACCAAGTCTGCCTAGTCAACATCTCCCTCTATACCCACACCATGCAAACAACCAACCCCTAAATACCCCACAGCCCATGCAGCAACCCATGCAGCAAACACCCCAAACCTCAGCCACCAACAACAACAGTATAGTAGTGTCCCAACCCCAGGCAGTGTCACCCCCTCAAGCACAGAACAAACGCCAAACCCAAGTGAAAGAGGAGGAAGAAGAGGACGAGTGTCTAACAGAAACAATAGTGGAGCACGGGGTACTATGCTATCCAAAAACAATGGCGTTTAAAGCAAGAAAAGAAAAAATATACATCTTAAGTTGCCCGGTGGATTTGAGGAAATGCTCAATCTCTATAAGAAAGACGAACCCTCTGAGCATTTATCAATATGCCGTAGTGCTAGTACCCACGATGTTCACACATTACTGGACACACATGGAATGCATGAGCATCCATGAAGGGGTTTCTTCAACAAGAAACACAAGCATGAATGTGATCATTTGGAATTGCAGGGGCGCTGGTAGCGTCGAGTTTAGAAGAGCTTGTAGAGCAATGCTGGACTATCATCGACCTAGCATAATAGCACTCCTAGAAACAAAACTGGATGACCACCATGACTTAGTACATGATTTTGGATACTCTAGTCTCATTCAAATGCCGGCAAATGGAAACTTGAGAGGCATAGTGCTCATGTGGAACAATGGTGACACTCTAGTAGACCAAATTGGAGGAACGGACCAAGAAATACACGCATGGTAAAGGTACAAAATTCTTCTAAAAAATGGCTTCTCTCTATTATTTATGCTATTAACTTGCTAGAAGAAAGAAAATTACTATGGGACAACTTAAGGACAGTGGCCGAAAACTACAAAGGGCCATGGTTAGTAGCGGGAGACTTCAACGAAGTCACCCGAGCCTCGGAGAAATTTGGGGCCCTCCCTATAAATTATAGTAGAGTTTCACACTTCTTGGACTGTTTAAACCATTGCGGACTTGTTGATTTAGGATTTAGAGGACCTAAATTTACTTGGACTAACAAGAGGAAAAATTGCAAAACCATAATTATGGAACGATTAGATAGATGTGTAGCCAATACGGAATGGACTGAACTATTCCAAGAAGCTAGTGTCCACCACCTAACTAGAGTCCACTCGGATCATTGCCCAATAAAAGTAGATTTTTTGAAGAATTTTAGGTCAAAAAACAATATCTTTAGGATAGAGTCTGTGTGTCTAACTCACTCCTCATTTAGAGACTTAGTTCACAACACTTGGTCGAGTCAACCAAATATTACCAAAGTAATAGACAACTTCATCTTGAAAGTTAAGGAGTGGAATGAACACACCTTTGGTAACATTTTTAAACGAAAAACAAGTTATTAGCTAGGTTAAAGGGCATTCAATCCTCTATAAACTACCCTCATAACCAATTCCTCATAAATCTAGAAAATAGCATCCTCCACGAGTACAACTTAATACTAACTCAAGAGGAGGAATTTTGGAAACTTAAGTCAAGGGTTCAATAGATTCAGGACGGTGACGCCAACAAAAAATTCTCACATTACTACAATACAAAGAAGAAGGAAAAGCAGAATAATGTGCCTAAAAGACGAGGCAGGGAATTGGCACCAAGACCAAACATCATTAAAGACCAAATTACTAATTATTACCAAAATCTCTACACTACGGGACATAATAAATGTTTGCTTAATACCAATTATATGTCCTACAAATCAAAAATTAGAGAGCAAGAGCATCAATATCTAACATGTATCCCATCCTTAGAGGAAATTTACAAAACCCTAAATTCCTTTAAACCCTATAAATCCCCGGGCGGGCCGCGCCCTTTCTTCTACCAAAAATATTGGAAGGATATAAGTAAACAACTTATTGATTTTTGTCAAGATTCTTTCAAAACAAAAAGTATGCTAAAAAACATGAACAATACCCTAATATGTCTCATTCCAAAATGTCAAAATGTGGAAACAATAAAGCAATTTGGACCCATAAGCCTGTGCAATACGACTTATAAAGTCCTTACAAAAATTATTGCAAACCGTATTAAACCTCTCTTAAAAGCCTTAATACACCCTACCCAAATCAGCTTCATCAAAGGCAGAAGAGCTGCTGACAATGCCATAGTCATAAGGGAAGTGCTTGATCACTTTAACAGTTAAAGGAAGAAAATCAAAAATGATGCTCAAAATTGACCTTTAGAAAGCCTTCGATAAAATTGAATGCTCTTTCATAAAATTATCCCTTACATCACTAAACTTCCCCCTGGCCTTATCAAACTCATTATGTCCTGCATCACCACCTCCACCATGGCTATCCAAATAAATGGCTCAAAAACATAATCTTTTGAGCCATCAAGAGGCATCAGGCAGGGAGATCCCCTGTCACCGTACATCTTCATCATATGTATGGAAATACTGTGAAGATTAATTGACCATGAAATAGACTGCTGCAGATGGATCCCGATAAAGATATCTCCAAAAATCCTAGAGCTCTCTCACTTGTTCTTTGCGGATGACCTTATCCTCCTAGCAGAAACAAACCAAAAGAGCTGCAACTCGATTATTTATACTATCAACAAATTCTGTGAGGCTTCACGGCAAGCCATTAACTTTGAAACATCTAAAATTATGTTCTCCAAAAACACACCTCCAGACCTTAAAGACCATCTAAGTAGTTGCTTCTCAATGATAAGTGCTCATAACTTTGGTAAATACCTAGGTTTTTCCATGCCCAATAACTCTCCCACCAAAAAAGACTTCCAATTCATTTTAGACCGGATGAACACCAGACTTAAAGGCTGGAAAACTAAGTTCCTCACCCTGGCCGGTAGGACAACACTCATCAAAGAAACCTTAGCCACAATCCCAAATCACGTCATGCAAATATATGACCTCTCCAAGACAACCATTAATAAAATAGAAATAATCCAAAGAAACTTTCTCTGGGGAAGCACAACAATCAGGAAGAAATGCCACTTAGCCAGGTGGAGCATAGTTACAATGCCAAAACAATAAGGAGGCCTAGGTATCCCTAATACACTCTGGAAAAACTATGCCTTCAACGCGGCCCTAGCATGGAGGTTTAGAAATGAGCAAGAGACCCTATGGACCAGATGTTTAACCAGCAAATACAACCTGAAGGACACCAAGAACAAAGGCTCTCACACCTGGAAGGTTATAAGAAAAGGAACGGAGCCATGCATTAACAACACTAGATGGATAGTGGGGGATGGATAGTGGGGGATGGAAAATCAATAAACCTATGGTACGATAAGTGGATTAACCAACTAGGAACTATTAGAAATTATATACAGGGACCTCTCCCTGCTATGGAAGAAAACCTGAATCTTGCATGTATCATTAGAAACGGAGGTTTTGACCTTAGAGACTTTCCCTTTAACTTTCCTACTGAGTTAGAAACTAAGATCAAGAGCACCTATATAAAACAATCCCTTCTACTCAATGACTCATATGTTTGGGACTCACCAGGTCATAACACCTTCTCCGTCAAGGCAGCATATGAAACTCTCTCAACCAGTCCCCACACCAACAGAAGAGACTTCACTTGTCTCTGGAGATCTAACATCCTAAATAGACTAAAATACTTCATATGGCTAATCATATGGGACATACTACCTTCCAAACATATGTTAGCCAAAAGAGGAATCTGTCCCGATGATACCTGCCCCATTTGTAATAAAGAAGTGGAAAGCACTGAGCATATCCTCTTTCATTGCAACTACTCAAGGGATATCTCGGCCCAAACAGGAAATGCTCATTGTGTCCCCCACAACTCTGGCGAGATAGGATCCCTATTCACATGGCTTAAGAAGCAACTAACTTCCACAAAACTATTCAACAATCAACTCCTTTGGGCTGACCTCCTCCCCTTCCTCCTATGGTATATCTGGAACTATAGGAATGGGTTTGTATTCTAGGGGAAAAAATCCCCCCCCCCGACCTTAAGCCAGCCTATCAATAAATCGATTGAGTTTTTCTTCATAGCAAAAAAGCTAAGCATAAAGTCCCCCAAGACAACTGTATTTGTCAAATGGGAACCCCCTGACTCCAACTGCAACAAGCTTAACATAGATGGCTCATGCTTAGGAAATCCAGGGGTAGGAGGAATAGGAGGAGTATTTAGAAATGAGAAGAGTCAGTGGATTCTAGGCTTCAACATGAAAATTGCCCATGCAACGAATATATACATGAAAATTCTAGCTCTTCTCAATGGCCTCAAGCTAGCTCTTAAGGAAAACTTGCTACCATTAGTGATATAAACTGACTGTTTGGATGTAATTAAACTCCTAAAATCTAACAATTGCCTCTACCAAAATCTAATTGATGATTGCAGGTACCTATTGCGGAAGGCGAATGATCCTTCCCTGAACCATGTGTTTAGAGAAGCTAATGGAGTAGTGGACCAATTAGCTAAAACGGATTGTGGTTTGGACACTTTTTGTATTTTGCAAACTTATACTACTCCCCCCGCTTTTGTTGCTAATGTATTTGAGAAGGACAATCTAGGCACTATGTTATCTAGATTGATCCCTTGTTGTAATAGCTAGTTGTATATTTTGTTTTTAATAAAATCTTTCATTACCAACAAAAAAAAATGTTTTTTCTACTCCTTACATATATATACATCTCTTTTACTATCTATTTGAATTTGGTTTAGAGAGCACATATGAGGTATTTCTTCGTGGATGTTCTTTTTTTTTTTTTTGGGTTGTCAATTTGCTTCTTAATTCTTACTTATCATATAAATTATATTGTTTAATGGTTGTTTACGAGTTTGATCCCTTATATGAAAGTAACGAGGTGAAATTTTGTTTCAACATGTTATGAGATGTTTTTTTTTGTCAGGAAAATCCAATTGACGTGATGCTTTTATAGATAATTGGATGGAATTGCGCCGATACAAATGGGATGGGCAAACTTACTTTCTTTCTAACATGATCATTTTTCTTTGACACATTTTTTCCAATTTCCTTTTTCCCCGAGTAATTTTCTATTTGAATGTGCAATCGGCACAGCATGAGAGTTTCCTCACGTACATTTAATTATCACATGGTTAATTTTTTTTTCCATATTTTCACAGTTTTTATATTGTCTTTTCATCTCTTTGTTTTCTCAAACCTGGCATTTCAATTAATAAAAGAATTTTGATGCAATTGCTGTCTTATAAATATTTTGTTTTAGAGTCATTTTGATACATAGGCATACTTCTTATCTTAAATTTGGACAAGAATATTTTAAAGATGTTGACTAATTTTGGTGCTACTCGATCGGTCTAACTGTATGGATATCCATCTTGTCAAAATCCTTCACCTATGAATTAGTGATAAAAATGCTTTTCATGAATTCAGGGAGCTAGAGAATTTTTTATCGATTAAACTGCAGAGATATTTTGCAAAAAATAGTAGCTAAGTAGGAAAACAATAATTTTAAGATTTGGGTTTTACTTTGAATGGTTTAAATTCATATTGTTGACAGTGATTTGGATCAATTACGACATATGTATTAACTTTACTTTTACGAATTTATTTGGACCACATTTGGGGAAAGTTAACTAATAAAATATCAATTCAATATGTTTAAAATCTTAATAACATAATACGAGTACGTCATTCTTATACGTACACTCTAATATTAACATAGTATAGATTGTTACAAAAAGATTAAAGAACCTTCAGACTAATACGAATTCCTTATTCTCTCTCTTCTCTCTCTAAAAACTGAACCCCAACGGCTATTTTATAAACCTCTGTCTCCTTCACGCGCCAACTGATGGACCCGCCGAACGGCGCTGCCCCGACGCGTCTGGGAGGTCAATTGACTCCAAATAACATGGAGAACCAACCCTCCTGACCCAATTGACACAAAATTGACCTTTGCTGCCTCTTCATCAAATGCTCTGACTTCTTCAAATTGCCATGGCAGGGAGTCTGTCATAGCGACTCACACCATCCACAACTGAATGCCGGCGGTTCTATTCAAAGCAACAGACTACTATGGTGTTATGGCTGAAGAGTGCAAACTCACAATTGTTGGGAGACACTACTAGAAATTCGGTAATTACCGACCAAAATTTTCCGACCAAAGTTGGTCGATCAAAAAAAGCGACCAAAGTTGGTCGGAAACTGGGAGAAAAATATTTTATATTTATTTTAAATAAATACCAACCAAAGTTGATCAACAAGTTGACCGAGCTGGTCAGACTTGCTTAGTCAAAGAAACTTTCACATTACCGACAAACTTTGGTCGGTAATGTGGATCCAGTTTTTAAAATTTTAATAGTTATATTATTATTTAAAATATTTTATAAAATATTTTACAAAATATAAGAAAATTTTATGTAAAATTACCGACCAAAGTTGGTCGGTTAATACAGGGGAAGCATTTACCGACCAACTTTGGTCGATATATTTTAGTTTCTGGAAAATAACCGACCAAAGTTGGTCGGTTATTAGGTCAACAATGGTCAAAGTTAAAAATCACTTTTATATTTACTATCTAAATAATATAAATGTAATACATTAACACTTTTGTAAGACAAAGGATAACTCCGAAGGCTAGAATGGACTTACTAGAATATTGCAGGCGCCCTAAATTATACTTGCAGACAGCAAACAATGGTAAGGTGTTCAAGCCCAAAGCAAGTTACACATTCACTTTGGAGGAAAGACGGTAAATTTGTGATTGGGTTAGGAAATTGAAGATGCCTGAGAGTTATGCGTCGAATCTTGGAAAAAAGGTTAATATGGAGGTAGGGAAGTTGAGCCATATGAAAAATCATGACTGTCATATTTTCATGGAGACCTCAGTGTCTATTGCATTTTGTGGTTTGCCTGAAAGAATCTAGAAACCTATCACAGAGATTAGTTTGTTTTTTAAAGACTTGTGTTCTACCACATTAAGGTAAGAAAACCTACTCCGGATAGATCTGAACATTCATGTAACTTCTAGTAAGATGGAAAAGATATTTCCATGTGGTTTTTTTTATGTGATGGAACACCTTCCAATCCACCTTGTACACGAGGCACGACTTGGAGGGCATGTTCAATGTAGATGGATGTATCCCTTTGAGAGGTAATATTATAAGTTTGATGTAATTTTCTATTTTATTTGAATGTTCTTGGCTAACATGACATTATGTAGGACAATTGGCAAATGCAAACAATTTGTTAAGCAGGGGAATATGATTGAAGGACCTATATGCGAGCTTATCTTGCAAAGGAAACTGCTCATTTTTGTTCTTATTATTTTGAGAGTAACGTGCCATGTTCTAGGAATAGGCCCAATAGACACACGGTCGAATGTGTGAATGATCCATTATATCCGCCAATGTCCATATTCAATCAACCAGACCGATGTTCTAAGGATGTTAGAAAGAAAAGTTTGAGTGATATGGAGTATAAGTCATCTAAACTTCATGTGTTGCTAAATTGTCCCGATGTTGTACCATTTCTCAAGTAAGTATTGATTTATTAGTTATCAAAATATAAAATTTACTCTCATTACATCTTGATGCAACTACTAAAATATTTGATGTGTCACAGTCACTTCGTGGGTCAATTTGGCCATGATGTTGTATATACGAGATTTGATACGTGGTTCAAACAATTTGTAAGTTTATCCTGATAATGTTCTAACACTATGTAGGTAAATAATGTTTGTAAGTTATGCTAACTTATGAATTTGTTTAACAATATGTAGGTAAATAATCCAAATAATGGTATAAATCAATTTTTGAAAGATATATCTTGGGGACCTGGGCTTCAGGTCACAACAATGCCTAAGTACGTAGTGAATGGTTATAAGTTCCATACAGAGGATTGCTCTAAAAATAAAAATAGCAACAACAATGAGGTGTGGGTTCAAGGTGGTGATGTCAACCAAGTTGGAGATATTGATTATTATGGTGTGCTCAAAGAAATAATAGAACTATAATAAACAGGTTGGCTATATAAGAAATTGATACTCTTTAGATACAAGTGGTTTGACCCAAATCCAACAAGAGGTACAAGAGTACACAACCAATACAACATAATTGAGGTTAATCATACGAGGGAGTATGATTGCTATGATCCTTTCATAATTGCACATAATGTTAGGCAAGTGTATTATGCTCCTTATATATTGCGGCGGAATAAGTCTGATTGGTGGGTTGTAATAAAAACTAAGCCTGTAGGTAGGGTGGAAGTCGAGAATATGTTAGATGTTGCATATCAAAACGATATCTCCAATGTTCACCAAATATTGGACGATCAATTAGAAAATGATTTGGAACATCCTGAACGCATATTGGAAGAAGTTGATATAAATGAAGTAACAATTATAGAGAATGAGGACGAAGAATAAACTGATAAAGCTCAAACAAGTGAGGACGAAGAATTCCCATATGAGGAACAATACGTCGATGAGCTTTAAAAAGTTGGTTTTTTAAAGCACTCTCGTTTTATGGCTAGTTTCTTATATGTTTCAATCTAAATATGTATTATATTATGCAGATGGTAGGCAAGGTTCAAGGTAACAATGACTCTACTGGTTCTCGGGGTCGAGAAAAGGCTAGGAAGGGAAAGAGGAGGGTAGAAAATAATACTACCTCTTTTCCACCCTCTTTAGAGATGCATATGTCTTATCCTCCACCCCACGGCTATACTGATCTTCCACAGCATCACGAGCCCTACAGCTTCATGCAGACACCGGGTCTTTCATTACAGGGCCATAGGACTATACGTCTGACATACAGTCCAACTGCCTCACGACCACGTGGATCGCAACCATTTGCATCGCAGCCATCTATATCACCTCCTTACATGTCACAGCCACATGGATCGCATCCATCCAAGTCACAGCCACATGGATCGCATCCATCCATGTCACAGCCATCAGTATCACAGCCACTTGGGCTCCATCCAGCTATGTCGCAGTCACAGGGATCACAACCATCTTCATCAGCGACTCCATCTATTTCAGGCCTTCGCCTGCGAGGTAGTAGCTCTGACCCCCCCTACACCGTCCACACATGCCTCTGATATACATGCTTCGGACGATGATGATGATGATGACGAGGAGGTGCATTATGATCAATATGACAGGATCATCATAGTCCCTGAGGGTGATGGGTAAGAGTTATTTGTTATTTTTGCGTTTATTATTTTGTAACATTTTCACTAAGATATTAATGTATTTTTATTGTTAAATTTCAGTTTCATCCCGACTAATAAGACTACGAGGATAATCACCAAAGCCATCAAAAATCTTTATGATGGCCCTTATGCGACTTGGACTGATTTTCCATTCTTGCTGAATGAGCAAATTTTCAATCAATTTAAGGTAATAATGTTCTTTTAAGCAGTTTAATAATTTATATTTATGATATTTCCACATAATATTTAACTTTTGAAATACAGAGCAAGTGTGTATGGGAACACCGCTATAGCGCGAAAGTGGTTGCAAATTTTCATCACAAAGAAGAATAAGAAGCCTGACTGGTTACTTCAGAATTTATGGGATAATTTGCAAAGGCAATGGCTTACCGCAAAGTTCTTAGAGAAGAGCGAACAAGGAAAGAAATCTCGCGCATCTGAGAATGGAGGCTCCTTGCACACTGGAGGTGCGATCAGCCTAGGGACAATAAAAAGAAGATTGGTGCGTAATTACTTAAATCATTTTAATTTTCAAAGTATATCTATTCTGTTTATTAACTAAATTAATTTGTTTTGGGGAAAAGAAGTTGGGACGTCCAATGAATCATGCTGAGCTATTCAAGGAGATGCATATTATAAAGAAGAAGAAAGAGACGGATCACGAAATGTGGGTCGAGGACTGGGCCTCGACTGTATATGTAAGCTTTCACTTTTCTTTAAGTATTTTAATTTAATTTTATATAAATTTTGAAATACTAATTCAATTTAAATTTTCGTATAGGGTTGCTACCAAATTAACGTGGTGGAATTCATCCACACTCAGCCAGCTGGTGAATCGAGCGAGCCAACCCAACCTTCGGACGAGGATGCTGAAAGAATATGTATGGATTCTGCTGGCGGTCCAAAATGGGTGAAGGTATACGGGCTTCCTACTAAATATTTCCATCGCTATAAGTGTGGAATGCAAGGAATAGGGACTTCCTCACAAGGTGAGCAACTTAATGGGGAGAGCCTCTCCGCTATGCGGGAGACTGTGACAAAGCTCACATCCGATCTACAAGCGGCCAAGGAAAAATAAAGGGTTAGAGATGCTCAATTCCTTTGCATGCCAGCTCAGATCAGAACTCTCCTATCTACTGGAGCTTTCCCATTGCCCCGGTCTCGTGAGTCATCGCTAGAGGCTCGACCTGCACGTGAGCGTTCCTCCCATCCTCCTCATGGTCGTTCTTCCCGTCCTCCACAAGACCCTTCTCTATATTGTCTTGCAGATGAAAGTTCATCAGGCGGTGATGATTATGTTGTAGAAAACACTCCTTGACTTTTATATACTTTGAACTAGACAAATAGAACCAGTTTTGAACTAGTTGTAATAAGTTTTAACTTGGTTTTGGATTTTTTAGTTCAGTTGAACTTTAATTTGTTAGTTTTAATGTATTTATTGATTGATTGTTGTTGTTGTGTTGTTGTTGTTGTTGTTGTTGTTGTTGTTGTTACATTATGTTGCTATTAGGGATTTTGGTATACTGGCAGGCGGTATAGCTGCCAAAACAGGCATTTTATGCCAAAATTAGAATCCATAAAATCGACCAAAGTTGGTAGATTTTTAATAAAAAAAATATTTTTCTACACATTAGCGACCAAGGTTGGTCGATTAAAATTTTAAAAAATTAAAAATATACAATTACCGACAAAAGTTGGTTTGTTAATGAACAAGGAATACCTAGAATTCAAATTTACCGACCAACATTGGTCAGTATTGTTAAATTTTAATTTTAAAAAAAATATATTTTTTCATTTACCGACCAACTTTGGTCGGTAAAATTAAATTATTAAAATATGTTACCGACCAAAGTTGGTCGGTAAGTCCTTTAAATTCTTCAGATGGTCGTTTTAACATACCAACCAACCTTGGTCGGCATATTAAAACGACCACAAAAATAGCAACCAAGCGTGTTTGGACACATTTTGGTAGGTAATTTGCCATAACCGACCAACGTTGGTCGATTTTTCTGGTCGGTATTTGCCGAATTTCTAGTAGTGAGATTCCTCAAACCAAGGCCCTAAATTGACAAAATTAGGTCAAATTCAAGGAATTAATATCGATTAAGGGGCTTTGTCAAGATTGGGGTCTAGGATATGTATAATGTGTTCCTTGATTTCATTAATGAAGAATATTTTAATTTTGTTCGGTTTAAAAGAGTTATTGAAATTGAAGGGCAACAAATGTGGCTTCAAAAATGGTCGTCGGATTTCAAGCTGGAGGAGGACCTGACTATCGCTCTGGTATGGGTTCTTCTTCCTGGCTTACCTTTCCATATGCACACTTGGAATTATGTTAAACAAGTGGTGAGTGCAATTGGTACTCCCATTGAAATGGACTTAGCTACTAAAGGAAGAACAAGGCCTAGTATGGCCAAAGTAAGAGTCGAAATCATTTGCTTAAGGACCAATTGAACTCTGTCTATGTTGGTCAAATATATGATAATGCACCTCAAAAAGGCTTTGTGCAAAAAATTAAATTTGAGGGTGTCCCTAAATACTGCAAATTCTGTCGAAAATTGGGGCATAATATGGTCAATTGTAGAGCTTTAGAAAGGAAAAAAGCTGCTGAAAACAGGGAGTTAGAGGCTCGAAAGACTGCTGAAAATCAGAATGAGGATAACAGGGTATTTGATAATCAAAATTCTGGTGCTAAACTGATTAATGAAAATATAGAAACTGAGTCTGCAGAATCTGGAACTGCCGTTAATAATGGGCAGACTGAAAACAGAATCACTCAAAGCAAAAGAGCGATATTGAATCTGATAAACACCTGCAACAACCATCAAGCAACATCAGGGAGCGATCCAGGAAAAAAACAAAAAAAACTACCTAAGAATAAAGCTAAAGTCATTTTCAAACCAATGCTCAACTTATCTGATGACTCTAGCAGGAGGAAGAAGCATAACAAAGAGATAAGCTTGGCCCTTCAAAACCTGAACTAGGATAGTAATACTGATAAGATTGTGAGCGATCAAGGGCAGTCTAATTATGGTGAAAAAGGAGATCAAGTTAAGGATAGCAATGATTAGTTGTCCTCAAGAACAAAGTTAAACAAATAGGAGCAGAATGTCTATAACAATAACAGTGAAACAAAGGAGAATCTGCAGAAGTTCATTCGAGAAAATGATAATCAGAATGAGAATGAAGATCCTGAAAACAGAAAGATGGAAAAGAGAGCTCTAAACTAAAGTGATTATGTCAATGAGTCAACCAGTGTGCCTCCCGAAATTCAAAACCTGCCTGGGATTGAGATGGTAATTGATCTCAATATGGAATCCAAATCAAAACAAGATAAATATGTGACTAGCCAACAAATAGAGGTGACTTCTCCTAATAGTGTGACAGTAATGATTCCTGAAGATCAAATACAAACTGATTCAAAGGAAGAGTCCTTCCAGATCATATGTTCCAAAGAAAAGAAAAGGAAAAAAGAACAAAACAAAGATACTACACCTCCTAAAGGAGGACACTCATGCTAACCTGAATTATTTCCGTGATAAATGCTATTTTTTGGAACATTAGGGGAGTAAATACCAAAAAATCCCTACCAAGGTTAAAAAAATTGATCTCCATCTATAAAGTGGAACTTGTTGCTATTATTGAACCTTTTGTCAGTATTAATCAAATAGAAAGGTGCCTGAGGTTCCTTGGCTATCAACACTGTATCTCTAATACGAATGGTCAGATTTGGATCATGTGGTCATGAAAAAACATGACTACTATATTTAACAATCACGAATAACAACTTACTATCAAATTGCATTATGGGGCTGCCAATAGTTATCTCTACATCACAACAGTATATGCTAAATGTACTCCTGAAGAAAGGAGAGAGTTGTGGAATAGTTTAGAGTTAACCAATCTTCAGGTGAATGGTCCATGGTGAATCGGCGGTGATTTCAATATCATTCTAGATCTGGATGAGAAAAAAGGTGGCAGACCTCACAGAATGAACAAAAGTTTAAAATTCAGTACTTGCATGAATCACTGTGGTATGATGGACTTGGGTTTTGTTGGTACAAAATACACATAGTGTAACAATTGGGAGCTAAAAAAAAGAATATGGAAGAGATTGGATAGAGTGTTTATCAATGATGATTGGTCCCAGATTTTTCAAAACAATATGGTCAACCACTTGGCGAGAATTGCCTCTGATTATAGACCTATTCTAATTCAATGCAAGGACACTAACCAGCAGGGGCCTAAATACTTCAAAGTTTTTAAATTTTTGGACTAACCAACCAACTTTTTTGCATGTAGTTAAAGAATTTTGGAGGAATCATGTTAATGGAAATCCTTTGTGGAGACTTCAACAAAAGATTAAAATGTTGAGCAGAAGGCTGACTCAATGGTCTAAAGACAACATTGGAAATGTTTTCAACCAAGTTCAATACTGGGAAAATAAAATGAAGGACCTTGAATAAATGGATTTTATGAACAGTAATGATACCACCAGGACTGAACTGAACAAAGGTCAAGTTGAGTACATCAGATGGATGGGGATGCAGGATGACATTCTCAGGCAGAAAGCTAGGGTGAACTGATTTGAAGAAGGAGATGCTAATACTAAATACTTCCATAGCACCATCAGAGAGAGACGGAGAAGGCTGCAAATTCTTAAAATCAAAGACCACAGAGGCCACTGGATTGAGGGGGGTGCTAATATTGGCAAGGCATCTGTCCATCATTTTCAACAGTTCTTTAACATCAATCACCACTTCAATGATCACGATATCATCAACTGTATTCCTCAATGTGTAACTGATGATGACAATGAAAGTCTCATTGTCATTCCTGATACAGAAGAGGTTAGAGATGTTGTCTTCCACATGAGTCCTGATAGTGCATCAGGGCCGAATGGATATAATGGAAAATTATTTAATCCTGTTGGGATATCATTAAGGAGGATATCACTGAATCTATACAAGTAGTTTTCAATAGCAGGAGGCTCACTAAATTTTTCTCGCATACTTGTTTAGTTCTTATTCCTAAAGTTGACTCTACTAATAGTTTCTCGGATTTGAGACCTATTAGTTTGAGTAACTTTACAGCCAAGATTATCTCCAAGATCCTTTCTAGAAGGCTGAATCTTATTCTTGGGAAGCTTATATCAGAGAATCAAAGTGGCTTTGTGAAAGGAAGATTGATCACTGAAAATATCCTTTTAGCTTAGGAGATTGCTCAAGGCATGAACAAGAAGAACAGAGGAGGCAATGTTATAATAAAACTCGACATGGAAAAAGCTTATGACAGAATATCCTGGACCTTTCTGATGGCAGTTATGAGGAAATTTGGTTTCTCTAAAAATTGGATTTACATGATCTGGGGACTTCTACAAGACATATGGTAATCTATACTATCAATGGGGCTAGAACTGGATTTTTCACATCTTCTTAGGGCCTCAAACAAGGAGATCCTTTATCCCCTTGTTTGTTCATTATTGGAGCTGAGGCTCTCTCTAGATCTCTCAATGAACTAAATAAATTTATTGGCTTCACTCCATTTAGCATGGATCCGAGAGGTCCAATGATTAGTCATTTATCCTATGTTGATATTGTTATATTCTTTGGTGGAAACAACATGACTCTCATGTTAATCAAAAAGGCTATTGACAAGTATGAAAAGGCTTTTGGGCAGAAAGTTAACAATGATAAGAGCTTCTTTATTATAGCCCCTCACACCTGTGCTGCAAGAATCAATAGAATTAGAAATGCTACAGGCTATATGGATAATGTCACGCCCCGAACCTGGGGAGCGAGACCGGCACTCGGTGCCTCGCCTATCCTTGTGTACCAACTTGTGACTAAGAGACTCTGGACTTATGATGTCATACTTTGGCCATGGTCCACATTGCAAGACAACTGCGAATGCTGACTAAATATTAATATAGAGCTGGGCCAACAAGGCCGTCATAATTATTGCAACCGACAAACCAACCAAATATACATACTGCACTAACTGACAGAATATGTCTACAAGCCTCTACTAATGGATATACTGTGATCGGAATATCTCCCCGACCTACTCATAACATATATATATATATATATATATATATATATATATATATATATATATATATATATATACAAGATGTACATAAGGTTCTAGACCCAGCAACTCCGAAAGGCATGGAGCTTACCGATCAATCTGAGCTCAGGCAATACTTAATGAGGAGATCTACCCGTCTGTCTGTCTAAACTTGCACGCATGAAATTCAGCGCCCACAGAAAAGGGACGTCAGTACGAAATAATGTACCGAGTATGTAAAGCAATATACTGAAAGCTGAAATTGAGCTGATAATATAATAACTGAAAGTAACTGGGAGTCAAAGATAATCTGAAGATATGCTTACCTGCTGATACTAGTGCATAATTATCGGGTATTATAGCTCGACCCGTATTTTATCCCAAATCAGCCACCTTACACGAAACCCATTTTCTTTAATTTGTGTACCCCATATCCTTCATGACACTTACTTATCGTTTGTTATAAATAGCATAATCCTTATAATCTCCAAATAATCTTTTCCTTGGACTGATGTCAATTACCTTACGACAAATTCAACATACAATACTACAGGGTAACACATCGTCATAATTTAATACTATGGGACATAATACCGACGTAATATTGCGGGGCGTAACATCATTCCCCCCTTTGGAACATTCGTCCTTGAATGTTGACTGATACTCTTATCATTTTGATAACCTTAGCTCTTGTGAATACCTTAATACTCTCCTTGTCATTTAGGCAGTTGTTCTGTTAATAAATCCAAAGGTCGGGGCATTCCCCCCTTTAGGCCTCTTTCTCACACTATGATTTATGGTCGGAGTCCTTACAGTCTCATAACTGTTGTTACCTTCTATCATGCAGCCTGTACGACTCTGTCCTTGTAAGTGCGCTTATGCGTCTCTTCCCTCATTTTTCCTCCAGCTGTTAGCCAATTTCTAGGCCTTACTTTGTAAACATATACAGAGCTTAATAAGATGTCTCTCTGGGCATCTATAGGTATACTGAAGTTCTTCAATCGGTAGCTTGTAGAACTTACGAATATTGCTATATATTATTTCATAGACCTGAATCTTTACCACATCTACGTAGGTCATACTATACCATAACTCTTACTTTGATTTATCATTACTGAGGTCTACAACTAACTCCAGGTTACTCTCGTTGCTTATCCTTAAGACTGATGGTTTTATTTCATCTCATACTGTTAAACTTCCATCCATTTATTGTAGATTCACCATCTACCACTGATAACTTGATCTCTTATGTAACACCGCTGTTAGGCTGATGTTTCATCGGGGAATATCTGAAATGACTAGACTGATCCACCTTGGGCTATATCATGCTTTCATAATCGTATCTCACAACATCCCATGCGATTCACCTTGCGTGGGTATTTTAATCATGTCTAATTCATAAGATCCCTTCTTTCCTTCGTCAGATCATTACTCACTCGACGGCCCAAACGTCATCCTTTGTCTATCACAATTACACCCTCATTCTAATTACCAGGCCATCATTCCATCTCTTCTAAATGCTATTAGTCTTAGATTTATTTGAATTCATTCAGGTTATAGTGAGCTTTGTATAACTTAGATAAACCATCTGCTCTTCTTGTTTTCATGGGCTTAATCCTGAGGACTTATCCATTTTCGTTACCTTCTTACTCTCCCTTTCTTGTCCTTGCTCCTGTCTTCCTAAAACCTTGTCGATTTACCATACTTTAGCTTGAGACCTATACATGTCTATTTATACTACTCGCAACTTTCCTTCAACTTGCTTGTATCATAGATTTCCTTGTGTTATTCTGGATCATCAAGCGAGACGTCACATCGTCTCTAACTCTTCTTTACTCTTTTAATCAGGCTTCTCGATACCTAGAAACCATAGGCTGGAAAGCATGCCACCGCTATCTTTCCTAGATATTAAATCCCAATGCTTCTAGCATTCTTTTCGAAGTAAGGACTATTCACAACCTTCTGCACTTGAGTACCTCATATGTTGTTAACCTTTACCTCACTTGCTTTAAAATCTCGCATCACGTCTTCTATCTCTTTCATAACTTCCCTTCTACATAGGTATGATTTACATTTTGAAGCTCTATTGTAATACTTGCACCTCTGGTGCATACACCATCTGGTGGGAGCATATTGACTTCTTATGAGGCTGGTACTCTTCTAACTGGCTTTCTCGTAGAGCCGTTATATAATTTGGTTGTTTTATTATCTATCTTGTACCTCTGATATTAAGGGTAATCCTGCAATGTTCTCAATCATGATTTTTATAATTTTATGGGTCCAATAATCAGACTCCTGATTTAGTTATTTGAAGTCACTCTTTAGTTTCCTCTTCCTTCTGATCAGCCTTTATGTAAGCTTAAGCTATTTTCTGATCTGCGTCTTATGGCATTTAGTTATTGCTTTAGCCCTTCATGGACGCTATGGAATATCCATGATACAATCTTCTAACAATTTAATTCTTTGTCTATGACCTAGACTCGATTCTTTCTTTTAACTTATACTGGGGTCTTCTACGACTGTATGATTGTCAACATATATGTTGCACAGATAATACTCCAAACTCTTAAGTGAGTTCATAACGTAACTAACTCTGGATCATTGATCGTAATTCCTTTCGTTCCATCTCAGCTTTCTTTAAACGTAAGCAATTACTTTTCGTGGTCTTTCTGCCCCCTTGTTGCGTGCATACTTAACTTATCTTAGTGCCCACACATATTGGAATTCCATACAACTCATATGATCTTGAATATCACTTCTGATTTTACTTCATGTTCATTAGCCATAGTAGGTGCCACTTTCCTTTGGAGTACTTCCAATGTTGTTGTGAGACTTTTGTTACATGACCATTTCCTTTTTAGGTCGTTGTGCTTAGGTTGAAGCCTTCTTCCTTATTTCCTCAGCTATTCTTTCATTGTAGTACTTAGTGAGACCCTTGACTCTCGTAAAGCTGTGATCTTATTACAGACCCTGTTGACGTCCTTCCTTGCCTATAATCATCCGTAGTTGCTTACCTCCATACCCTTGTGCTTGTAGGGTTGCTTCTGAACTGATATTTTGACTGCCTTCCCAGTGGTACTTTCTTTTATCCCCGTAACAATCTTACGGTACCTATAACTACCTCGACTCCTATTTGAATATACCTCAAGTGTTATAATGACATTGCTGCGAGGCTGAATCCTCCATGTTGGGGGTTTTATCTTGCATGATCTGCTGATTTGTCTTTAACTTCTTTTCTAGTCATGACTAGGCTTTTCCGGAATCAACTACTAACTATTCGTCGGCCCATTCTCATATCCATATTCCACGTAATATTTCTTGGGTTATTTCCTTGTCTTAACTTACCTCACGTACTGGTTCCTTATCTAACAATAACATACTGGGCAGGAACCCTTACTTCCTTTTATTGTCATCGTGCTTACATAACGTCCTGGAATCGTAGCATATCTGTATGCTTTGAATAAGTGCAATATCATCCCTTTTTCATTCATTTCTTTTTATCTTTCTTTTTTTGCATTATTCCTTTACCATTCTGTAATTACTAGAACCGCTTTATTCTGACTTAATGTTACATCACTCCATATTCCTCCCTTTAGGGGAGTATTAAGATTTAGCACTACGACGGTCTACCTATAGGCGTTTTACCTCTTCATCTTTGGCATCTTCTCACATCATCGATGACATTTACTCGTCTTGCAGTAATCCT
Organism: Nicotiana knightiana; assembly: GCA_005239525.1. NCBI lineage: Eukaryota > Viridiplantae > Streptophyta > Magnoliopsida > Solanales > Solanaceae > Nicotiana > Nicotiana knightiana. The sequence continues at coordinate 31,261 of ML409938.1, read as the reverse complement.
TCTGTACCAAGGATAACAAAATTCCTTACTTACGAGGGTGACACCTAGTGTAACTGTCACACACATTTCTTTAAACTTAACCTTTCTCACATTGCTCTCTTTAGGGAGGAGTCTGCCTGAATGACCATTCTCTAAATTTGTCATGAATCTTCTTCTGTTGTCCATTCTATTATTGCTGGAACGAAATCTGAAATTCCCATGATGCCGACTATTATCAAATCACCCCGTCCCTAATTCATGTTTAGGTTATCTTGTTCACCAATGCATACTGGTTTCTATTACTTTGGGGTCTGGTAATCGCGTTAGAATTGCGAACTTATTTCTCGAAATGAAGATGTGATTTTATGACCTCTTCTTTTGTTGCCTCAAAGGTTGTCACCTCTCGTGTTTTCCTTTACTTAACTATAGACTCTGTAATACTGTCATCTTTTGATCTGCCGTTGTCATCATTGTATCACATCTTACTCATAATGCTTCATATCTCTCTTCTTATTTCCATGCTAATATTTATGCTTATCTCTTTCTTCAGAAAATTTTAACAAGACATTCTTGCTTTTTGCTCCCCTTGCTTCATTAATTGGCTTTTCGATTTGCTCAACGTTTTCGCTCTACTAGGGATGGGAGCCACACTAAGGTAGTATTTATCCCCTTTCAGGCTTTCAATGCCTATCTTTGTAGCACTCATATCTAGGTGTACTATTTTAGAGTGCGTCATCTGGGTGTCTCATAAGGAGATATATTACCAGGATTGCACTATCCTTCGGAAATATCAACTAACTCTGCCAATCCATCCCCTATTTTGGGTTACTATATCCCGAGCTGGATCCTGATAACTCGTCCTTCTCTTAAACTATGTCTGTTAGCTCCCAATAGGGTATAACAGAGATGTGTGTGGCCAATTATACATACCTCTGTTACTGTTGAGGGTAACTCACAATGCTTATATTTTTCTGCCGGAACTATAATACTGATAATCTTCATTAACTGGGTGCCTCGTACCCTTCTTCACCTTCATTCTTTTACTTCTTGAAACTTGTATTTATCTTTTGAATATCTCATTGTCTTTCACCATAAAGGTGGATAAATATTCTTGCCTTGAGGTTCCTTATCAAGAGGCTTACACGTCTTAGTATACACATGATCTGCTGAATACCTCATATTTACCCATCATAAGCATGATGCAAAAATTGAGTTCCTCTGAATCAACTCTTCCATGGCCGCATTCAATCCCTTATCAACCATCTTTCTAGATGTAGGTATCGATGTATTACGAATAAGATAGAGTTTAGGAAATCGAGTTCTTACAACTGTGCTCTATCACACGATCTAGAGTAAGAAGAAAGAGTGACAGTCCTAAATGCCCTGCAGCCTCCTGCTTATAAGTGTGGTGGACAACACACCCATAAACAAGGCTCTACTAGACATGGCTTGTAGACTCCCTAGGACAGAACTGCTCTGATACCACTTTTGTCACTCCCCGAACCTAGGGGCGAGACCGGCACCCGGTGACTCGCCTATCCTTGCGTACCAACTTGTGACTAAGGGACTTTGTACTTATGATGTCATACTTTGGCCATGGGCCACATTGCAAGACAATTGCGAATGCTGACTAAATATCAATATAGAACTGGGCCAACAAGGCCTTCATAATTATTGCAGCTGACAAACCAACCAAATATACATACTGCACCAACTGACAGGATATGTCTACAAGCCTCTACTGATGGATATACTGTGATCGTAACATCTCCCCGACCTACTCATAACATACACACACACACACACACACACACACACACACACACACACACATATATATATATATATGTGTGTATGTGTGTGTGTGTGTGTGTGTGTGTGTGTGTGTGGAGCTTACCGATCAAGCTGAACTCAGGCAACACTTAATAAGGAGATCTACCCGTCTGTTTGTCTAAACTTGCACGCATGAAATGCAGCGCCCCCAGAAAAGGGACGTCAGTACGAAATAATGTACCGAGTATGTAAGGCAATATATTGAAAGCTGAAACTGAGCTGAGAATATAATAATTGAAAGTAACTGGGGGTCAAAGATAATCTGAAGATATGCTTACCTGCTGATACTAGTCCATAATTATCGGGTATTATCGCTCGACCCGTATTTTATCCCAAATCAGCCACCTTCCACGAAAATCGTTTTCTTTAATTTGTGTACCCTTTATCCTTCATGACACTTACTTATCGCTTGTTATCAATAGCATAATCCTTATAATCTCCAAATAATCTTTTCATTGGACTGATGTCTGTCACACCTCCTTTTTACTACCCCGGAGAAGGGTATAATGGAGTTTTTCCAATTAAAGTGACATTCGAACAGGATTATCTTATTTAAAATTCAGAGTCGCCACTTGGGATAGTTTATGGTGTCCCAAGTCATCGGTTTAAATCCCGAATCAAGGAAAAATTGACTCTGTTTTACAGTCCGCGAAGACAGAAATTCGGGTAAGAATTCTATTAACCCGAAAGAAGGTGTTAGGCATTATCGAGTTATGTGGTTTTAGCACGGTCGCTCAACCATTATTATTGGCCTATTTATCTGATTTTAAAACATTGTTTGAAACCTACGTGCATTTTATTCCTTGTAAACCGCTTTTAATAATTATACAACTAATTATTTGGTTACACATTGCGAATCATGTCAGGGGAACCGTACCCACGATCCACAACGTATTTATTTTATTAAACTTAAATTGTGGCCCGGTCACATAAATGTATCTCCGTATTTTAGTAGTTAAACATCACAATTACGTCAGGAAAACTGTACCCGTAATTATGATAATTATTTAATTAACGTGCCTAAAGAAAACAACGAGGTTCAGATATTATTTATTCTCCTAAGATTAAGATTACTGTGACGCCAAATGGTATGGGAGGAATCATGGTAAATAAATGATCGTGATTTAATTATCAAAGCTATTGGAAAAGGCATGTGATTGATGGAAGTTATTGAATTATTTAACTAATCCAACATTCTGATTTTTTAATATCTATCCCCTAAATCTTTCTGTCCTTTAACAAATCTAACATTATAAGTTTAAGATAATAAATTTAAAGATTAGAAAGGACCTTTGCTCAGTATTCTCCAAAATTAAAGACCCAAATCGAATGAGCCTCGAATAAGACCTCGAACGGCAACTTCAACATGCGAAGAGCTTAACCACACTCATATCCAATCAAACTCCACTTTAAAAAAATAAAATAAATAAATGATTGCAATCAAAGAAGAAACAGAGGTGTATTTTTTGGCTGATTTTGTGAAGAGAAAAAAAGGGTGGAGGAGTCATGTTGTTCTTTCAAAGATGGAGTCCACAAAATGGAGGAATTAGGTGGGGTGTCGGGCTGTTGGTATTAGAGAGGAGGTGGCCGGCGGCTGAAGGGTGAAGGGAGGTGGTCTTCTGGGTTTTTTTTGGATGTTGTACAATACTACAGGGTACAACATCGTCATAATTTTATACTACTCAAAAAATACCGACGTAATATTGCGGGGCGTAACAAATAAGCCTTTCCCTTTCTCTTATCTGGGATGTCCTATATATTTTGGCAGGAAGACTAGCAATATTTTTGACGGTATGCTTTCTAAAATTATCAAGAAACTCAATGGATGGCAAGCCAGTATGATGTCCTCTGGAGGGAGAATGATTTTGATTAAACATGTCCTGCAATCCCTCCCCACATACATCCTATCTGCTATGAACCCTCCTAAAGGAATTACTAAGCTCAAGGAGAAACACTTTGCAAACTTCTTCTAGGGTACAAACAAAGGTAAAAACAAATACCATTGGTCTTCATGGAATAACCTTTGTCTTTCTAAAGATGAGGGAGGAGCTGGTGTCAGAAAAATGGAGGATATCATAGACACACTTAGCATTAAAAGATGGTGGAGATTCAGAACTCATCCTTCCCCCTGGGCCAACTTTCTCAAGAGTAAATATTGCAAAAGAGCTCATCCACTGAACAAAAAACTAAATCCAACTGATTCTCATATTTGGAGAAACATGCTCAAAATCAGAGACAAAGCTGAGAAAAACATTAGATGGGAAATGCAGAAAGGTAATTATAGCTCTTGGTGGGACAACTGGACAGGTAAAGGTGCTTTAGCCAACATTTTACAAGGTGGTGGGTGATATTCTAAAGTACAGGTGAAAGACTTCATGAATAATGGAGAATGGAATATTGGCAAACTCAATGATCTTCTCCCTGCACATATTACTGATAATATTGCTCACCTGGAAATAGGAGACCCAAATGAGGATGACTTCCCTGTTTGGAGTACTTCTAATGATGGGACATTTTCTTCTAACTCAGCATGGCATTCTATTAGATTCAAGAAATAGAAGAATACTTTCATAAATAAAATCTGGCATTATTCTCTCCCCTTTTAAAATGTCTTTTATATCTTGGAGAATTTCAAAAACAGACTATCATTTGATGACGTTATTTGTAGATTTGGTACTAGTATTATTTTCAGATGTTCTTGTTGCTCTTCTGCGCAGGTAGAAACAGTACAACATGTCTTTAATAGTAGTGAAGCTGCCAACTTCATATGGAATAATATAGGAAATGCATTTGGAATCAAACATCAACAAGAGCCTATTATTGCTACCTTCAAAAGATGGTGAGAAACAACTGCCAACAATAAAGTACACAATCAAATTCTTCAGATATCTCTCACAATCATATGCTGGGAACTTTGAAAACAAAAGAATGCATGCAAATATGAAAAACATAAGAAGTTTCAGCTGAACTCTATGAGACACCAAATCACATGGACATTGAAAGCAACTATCTCTAATATGGTACCTGGTGACTACACTCAGATGGAATGTCCCCTATTATGTGATAAGATTGAGAGACTCAAAACGTCTCAAAAATGGATACAAGTTACATGGGAGTTCCCTCTACCCGGCACTGTCAAGGTTAATACGGATGGAAGTTTCTGCAAAGAAAGTGGTAAGGCAGGCATTTGAGGGGTGGTCAGGGACAGTCAAAGGGATTTTATTACGGCTTTTTCTATTCCTATCAGTTGTGATAATAATACCATAGGCAGAGGCTAAAGCAACAGAGTTTGGAAGGAAATGGTGTAGTCAAAATGGGTACTTTTTCTATCGAGTTGGACTCAAAGATCATTGTAGATATGCTCACAGATGGAGATACTAACAATATGAAGATAAAAAGGGTGATAGACATAGCATCCCTCATAATTAAACAAACTCGAGCTACGGTCAGGCATTGCTTCAGAGAAGGGAATAAGGTAGCGGATTGTCTTGCTAAATCGGCTACCACCACAAATCAGAGAAGGGTGTATCGTTCACTCCAAGAATTGCCTAGCAGTGCAAAAGGACCTTTTTTCCTAGATAAATGGCAACTTCATAGTATAAGAACAAAGTAGGAAAAATCTAATTTCTTTGTCAGTTAATTTTGTTCATAGGTGTTAGGAAGGAGAGGGTATATATATGAACCTCCTTTCCTTCTTTTGGGGTCATTGCATCACCGTTGTTATATTTTGTGAGGTCAGGTCTAGCCCTACTCTTGCGCTTTTTTGAATACAACACAACCTAGACGGCTATCTGGGCAACTTTATTTTTAAAAAAAATTAAATCATATAAAATTGCATATGATTGTTGCAAAAGATTAACAATTTAAAATAAATTTCCAACTAAATATGTAAAACAATTTTAGCAAAACGCATCACCAAATGATAAGCTTATGTCACAATAAATTATTTTCTCTAGTCGTCAAATGTTCAATGTCTTCAAACTTGTACGGAGATTTCCTCTGGAGCAAAGGAACCAATTGCATCAAGGAAATCGACTGTGTTAGTTTTAAGGGGGATATTAATTTCCCTATGCATTAGGGCCCTATGAGTCTATCTTTTGCTCTTGTTTTGCGATAAAACAACAACAACAACAATTCAGTAAAATCCGGGGTTTGGGGAAGGTAGTGTGCACGCAAACCTTACCTCTACCCCATGGGGTAGAGAGATTGTTTCCGATAGACCTTCGGCTCAAGAAAATGATAAGACGAAAGAGACAAATATAAGTACCATCAACATAAACCATATAAATAGTAAAGCATTTGTGCAAAATAAATTGCGTCGAGAAAATAAAATCAAGACTGAAAAATATTGCAATAATCGTAATATTTTATTTCAAATATTTGAGTGTTAAAATCTCTATGGATCCTCTAATTCTACTTTTCAATAGTAAATAAATTCAAGGGCCTTTGAGCTTGATCTTGAATATGTAGTTGTTGCCCCGAACAATGATGTTGTTCTTAAGCTTGAACTTGAACTTGAAATTGATTTGTTCTTCCTTCTTGAGCTTGAACTTGATTTGTTCTTAATTCTTGAGCTTGAACTTGATTGCTTAACAATAGATGCATTTATGGTTCGCGTAATTCGACCCTCTAGCAGTGCACAGTTTAAATATTATGTTGGATCAGGTCGTATGACCTCGACATAACTTTCGCATGACTTGCTTGATTGTTTTTAGAATTATTGATAATTAATGTGGCCTCATTGGCGCGGGGATGTAAATTGCTAAAAGATGGAAATAAGTTTTAACATTCCTATTAACAAAAGAAAATTTCACCTGCTTTATAATGAGTTTGCAGTCGCCTTATAAAATCCATGATTTTTCACATTATTGGACCACTAGTAAGTGTCAAAGTCGACCTCTCGTCACTACTTCTTCGAGGTTAGACGGAATACTTACTGGGTATGCGTTGCTTACGTACTCATACTACACTTGCGGTGCATTTTAATTTGTTGCACATGCACATGTATGTCTAGTGGCCTGGTTTGGCGCAGCAGCTTGGTTGATACGGAGACTTCGGTGAGCTGCACCTCCCAAGACGAATCGCAGCCAACAGAGTCTCCTTCAGAGTATTATATTGTACTTTTCTCTACTGTCCAATTGTATTCTGGACGGTTATTATTTTACATTTTACTTCTTAGAAATTGCTCATGCACTTGTGACACCGGGTTCTGGGATGTATATGAGATTGGTTAGTATTGAAAAGTCGTTGAGGATAGCTTTAAGATTCCTATGTATTATTGAAGTTCCAATATAAAGTCAATCTTTTTAAATTTGACTCTAAATTCGAACATATTCTTTAAATTCTTTGAAATAGTATTTACATATTTATAAACTACATAAAAGTATTATAATTCAAAATAATTAACATTCATTTTTTTATTTGTGTAGGAATTTCACTAATTAATACAAGTCAAAACGAAATATATTTCGTATTGATACAATGAGCCATGACTCTTTCCCACCGAACTTGATATCTAAAATATATAAAGTTGAATTTACTCCGATCAGGGATGAAGATGGCAAAAGATATCAATATGAGAAACTTTAGTAACTTTTCTTAGTGAAAATCTCAAATAAAATAGTTGAAAAATCATAAAATTTAGAATAAACTTCAAAGAGTCACAAAAGTAACTCTTCTTTCACAGACAAATTATAAAAAAAATTACTTGATAATACTTTCTGTAACATCAAAATAAATTCTTTTTATGTAGTCACATTGTTCTACTCATATAAAAATTAAGCATTACTTCGTATTAAATAATAGATTGTAAATAATTTAATAAGGCGAAAGCATCCATAGCCTCTAAATTATTTTAAAGAGCAGCACAAATACTTGCAGCATAAGATAAAAATATTTTAGGATGCAACCTATAGTTTATGTCCAAAGAAAAAGAACACGGACTTTTGCTATATTTAAACCGATAAAGGTGGGGCGCATAAGGTAGCAAGAAGGAGAAGAAAAGAACAAAAATTTATGTATTAGATGAATACATGAATATGTAAAACAATTTTAGCAAAAGATTGTTGCAAAAGATTAACAAATTAGAAGAAATTTCCAACTAAATATGTAAAACAATTTTAGCAAAACGCATCACCAAATGATAAGCTTATGTCACAATAAATTGTTTTCTCTAGTCGTCAAATGTTCAATGTCTTCAAACTTGTACGGAGATTTCCTCTGGAGCAAAGGAACCAATTGCATCAAGGAAATCGACTCTGTTAGTTTTAAGGGTGGATATTAATTTTCCTATGCATTAGGGCCTTATGAGTCTATCTTTTGCTGTTCTTTGTGATAAAATAATAACCCAATAAAATTTCAGAAGTAAAGGGTCTGGGGAGGGTATTGTGCACGCACACCTTACCCCTACCCCCATGGAGTAGAGAGGTTGTTTCTGATAGACCATCGGCTCAAGAAAACGAAAAAGACGAAAGAGACAAATATGAGTACCATCAACAGAAACCATAGAAATAGTAAAGTATTTGTAGACAGTAAATTGCGTCGAGAAAATAAAATCAAGACTGAAAAATATTGCAATAATTATTGTATTTTATTTCAAATATTTGAGTGTTACAATCTCTATGGATCCTCTGATTCTACTTCTCAATAGTAAATAAATTCAAGGGTATTTGAGCTTGATCTTGAATATGTAGTTGTTGCCACGAACAATGATGTTGTTCTTGAGCTTGAACTTGAACTTGATTTGTTCTTCGTTCTTGAGCTTGAACTTGATTTGTTCTTCATTCTTGAGCTTGAACTTGATTGCTTAAACTTGAAACTTGTGGAGGAATTTGCAGCGTTTGATCCACGAGCTCTTTCTTGATTCTTGTTATAACTTCTGGTCCCTTTTCTAGGTTATGAAGACCCCTACTTATAGTTGTGGGAGGGAAGAGTTATGATAAGAAAAAACTCTTTCCAACCAATCAGATTGAAGCGTGACAAGACCACATTTGATTGGCCAGAACATGTCACTTGCACATGTGGCGCGATTTTATTGGCCTTTTAATTTGTCTTGGCATGCCTTGTCATTTTGACATGTGGCATGATCCCATTGGCTCTTCCGTTTGACTTGGCTTGCCACGTCAATTGACACGTAGCACCAAGCTGGGCCACTAGGAAGATGGCATATTGGGCTTAACGAAGTGGGCTCATCACTTGTAGCCCAATGGATTAAGACTTATTTATTTAAACAATATATATTGGATTTATATATATATATATATATATATATATATAATTCCATTATATTTGTCACGACCCAAATCCTAACCCAGGTCGCAGTGGCGCTCAACACCGCAGTCAGGCAAGCCAACCTTGTCTACTAGTGAATTTCATGTAGTTAACCAAAAATATTTTTTCACACTTGCTTAACTTAGTTTTGAGACATTAAGTAGAAACGGATAACTTAGGCGACTTTATACAAAAATAAATAATCATGAAGTCATAATTTACGATTACATTCCAAAAAGATAAAGTCTACTAGCGCGTGTGCCAGGAACTAGTGTCACAATTCTACAGGCATCTAATAGAATAATATCAAAAGAATGAAAGCTTGTCGTACTGTCTGAGTAAGTATAGACAGAAATAGCAAAATAATAGCTCCAAAGTTCTGTTGAAAGTCACCAAGAGAAAGCAGCTCACCGTGAAGCCTCGACCGGTATAACTCAGGAACGAGCTCCGGACTGGTACCCAGATGCACCTGCCTCAGAACCTGTACAATTAAGTACAGAGCGTAGCATGAGTACATAAACAATATGTACCCAGTAAGTATCCCACCTAATCTCGAAGAAGTAGTGACGAGAGGTCGACTTGATACTTACTAGGGTTCAAACAGTATATTTAGGTGATAATTTAAAAGAGGACAACAGGCAAGCATGGATAGTAATGAAATAAATATCGAATCGTAATAAAATCCAAATACGTAGTGAAGCATCAATTTACAAGTTTTCAATTCGATCTTCCAGGATATTTCACAGCTCAACATTCATAAACAACATCAGGCAAATAGCATGCGCATAGTGGAATAAGGACATCCGACCTGGGCCAACATATTAATAATAACTATGCACTGCCGAAGGGTCGAACGACGCGAACCATAGATGCATCTATTAACCTGTCGTGGCGTAAGGCCCGCTCCCATGAGAGTAGGGGAAAGAATTACTCCACTCGCGGGATATAAATTGCGAAGCGGTCGCATGCAAACACAACATATTTCTTCCAATCCTTTCCAAATAACAATTCTTTTAAAAACATCAAATTCTCAGTTTTCTTGAAACAAAGTTGCATGCAATGAAGTTACAAAGCATATAACTCAAGTTAATGGAATCCACATGGCATGGTGTGGTCCTAACTACCCGGACATAACAATAATAGTCACTACGCACGGGCTCTCGTCACTTCGCACGTACGTAGTCCTCCACAACAATAACACATAATCATTTAATTCACCTATGGGGAAAATTCCCTCTTACAAGGTTAGAAAGGAGACTTGCCTCGCGTCAAGTCTACTTCCCAGGTCAAGAATGCGCCCGAAACTCCAAATTCGGCGCCCAAGGACTCGAAACTAGTCAAATATTGCATAAACAAATCAGTCTATACTCCAAAGCCCTTAATTTTCCTACTTAAGAGATCATTTCAACCTAAATTGGGAAAACCTAAGATACACCTCCGGGCTCACATGCTCGGATTTCGAAAATTTTTGAAGGAAACTATCACCAATGGCTTAAGGATCAATATTATATAGTTTTTGTATGATTTCTTAACAAACTTCTTGGTAATTTCCCGTTTTTGTCAAAATTCTAGGTTTTTACTCTAACCCATGGTTTCTATTAATTGTTGTGTTAATCTACCTAAGAATTCAAGTATAAAGCTAAATTTATAGTAGGAATTACTTATCTCACAGTAGCTAGGTTGAATACCCTCCTTGCATGCTCTCAAAATCGCCCAAAGAAGAAGAATGGTGTTCAAAAATGGCTAAGTCCCGTATTTAAAACGAAACTCACTACCTACAGGATTTTCGCACCTCCGGCTCGAGGACCGCACCTGCGGTCTCGCATCTGCGAGAAAAATCTCGCATCTGCGGAGAAGAGGAAGGGGGCCAGGCTTCGCACCTGCGGAGCGGAGTCCGCACATGCGGCTCCGCTTCTGCGGAAAGGGGTCCGCATCTGCGAAAATGGGCAGCTCCCTCAGGAGTCGCACCTCCGAGACTGGGACCACAAAAGCAGTCTCGCGTCTGCGACTTGACCTCCGCAGGTGCGGTCGCACCAGATCTGGTGCACCAGCAGTCATTTAAGGATGGTTTTTTGCCTCGCTCGATGCTCGAATGGCATCTGGGCCCACCCGAGACCCCATCCAAAAATACCAATAAGTCCTAAATCATACTACGGACTCGCTCGAGCCTTCGGAACGTCCGAAACATCGCTAAATCTAAAAATCATACCCCAAAACCTATTGGATCAAACTTAAGAACTTCAAGTTCTTGAATTCACTTCCAATACGCCAAACCTATCTATACTACTCGGAATGACATAAAATTTTGCGAGCAAGTCATAAATGACATAACGGAACTATTCCCGGTCTCAGAATTCCGTTTGGATCTCGATAACATAAAACACGTTCCAAACCTCAATTTGAACTTAAGGAAATTCTTATTTCACTATTTGGCGCCGAAACACCCTCGGGTCATCCAAAACACGTTCCGAACACACGCCCAAGTCCAAAATCATCATACAAACCTACCGAAATCTTCGAATCTCGATTCCGGGGTCGTTTACTAAAATTGTTGACTGAAGTCAAACTTGGCCTTTAAGGCCAACCTTAAGGAACTAAGTGTTCCTATACCAATCCAAACTTCCCCAAACCTCGAACCACCCGTCCCCACAAGTCATAAATCAGTAAAAGCAACTACGGGGAGTCTAATTTAGGGGCACGGGGTCCTAGAACACAAAATAACTGGTCGGGTCGTTACATTCTGTACCTCTTAAACAAACGTTTGTCCTTGAACTGGTCTAGAATCATACCTGGATTGCTGAATAAGTGTGGATATCTGCTCCACATGTCCTCCTCGGACTCCCAAGTCGCCTCCTCGACTGGTTGGCCCCTCCACTGGACCTTTATGGCTGAAAACCTCTTGGACCTCAACTGGCGATCCTGCTTGTCAATAATAGCAATTGGCTCCTCCTCGTAGCCCAACCTCTCATCCAACTGAATGGTGCTGAAATCTATCACATGAGAGAAGTCGGTGTGATACCTCCGGAGCATAGATACATGAAAGACCGGATGAACCCCTGATAAAGTGGGAGGTAAAGCAAGCTCATAAATAACCTCCCCAACTCGTCTCAACACCTCAAATGGGCCTATAAACCTCGGGCTCAGCTTGCCCTTCTTCCCAAACCTCATAATACCCTTCATCGGCGAGACCTTCAACAGAACCTTCTCGCCCTCCATAAATGATACATCACGCGCCTTCTGATCCGCGTAACTCTTCTGTCTGGACTGTGCTGTGCGAAGTATCTCTTGAATCAACTTCACCTTCTCCAAAGCATCTCTCACCAGATCGGTGCCATATAGCTTAGCCTCGCCAGGCTCAAACCACCTGATGGGAGAACGACATCGCCGACCATACATGGCTTCAAATGGAGCCATCTCAATGCTGGACTGATAACTATTATTATAAGAAAACTCGGCCAAAGGCAAGAACTGGTCCCACTGTCCTCCAAAGTCAATCACACATGCTTTGAGCATGTCCTTCAATATCTGAATTGTCCGCTCTGACTGCCCGTCGGTCTGAGGTGGAATGTTGTGCTGAGCTCTACTCGGGTGCCTAACTCACTCTGCACGGCTCTCCAGAAGTGCGAGGTGAATTGATGACCTCGATTTGATATAATGGACACAGGCACACCGTGCAACCAAACTATCTCCCGAATGTAGATCTGGGCCAACCTCTCAGAAGTGTAAGTGGTAGCTACTGGAATGAAATGTGCTGACTTGGTCAACCTGTCCATAATAACCCAAACCACATCAACCTTCCGCAAAGTCCGAGGCAACCCAACTACGAAGTCCATAGTGATGCGCTCCCATTTCCACTCAGATATAGGCATCTGCTGAAGTAGGCCTCCTGGCCTCTGGTGCTCATATTTAACCTGCTGGAAATTTAGACATCTAGCCGCATACTCCACTGTCTTTCTTCATTCGTCTCCACCAGAAATTCTACCTCAAGTCAAATACATCTTCGTAGCACCAGGATGAATGGAATACCGCGAACTATGAGCCTCCTCTAGAATCCTCCCTTCAGGCCATCGACATTGGGGACACATAAGTGACCCTGAAGTATCAAAACACCATCCTCGCCAATAGAAACCTCTTTGGCACCGCCCTGTACCACTGTCTCCCGGAGAGCCACTAAGTGCGGATCATCATACTGCCGAGTCTTGATCTCCCCCAATAATGAAGACTGAGCCACCACACGAGCAAGAACCCGGCTGGGCTCGAAAGGGTCCAACCTCACCAGGCGATTAGCCAAGGACTGAATGTCCAAAGCTAGAGGTATCTCCTCTACTGAAATGAAAGTCAAACTACCCACACTCTCCGCCTTCTTGCTTAAGGCATCTGCAACCACGTTTTCCTTGCTCGGATGATAAAGAATGGTGATGTCATAATCCTTCAGCAACTCAAGCCACCTGCGATGCCTCAAATTAAGATCCCTCTACTTGAACAAGTGTTGCAAGTTGCGGTGGTCCGTATAAACCTCACAAGGCACCCCATACAAGTAGTGTCTCCAAATACTAAAAGCATGATCAATCGCCGCCAACTCCAAGTCGTGCACATGGTAATTTTTCTCATGAACCTTCAGATGACGTGAAGCATATGCAATAACTCACCCCTCCTGCATCAACACACATCCAAAACCAACGCGTGAAGCGTCGCAATAAACTATATACATCCCAGAACCGGAAGGAAACAATAGAACTGGTGCTGAGGTCAATGTTGTCTTGAGCTTCTGAAAGCTCACCTCACATTGGTCGGACCATCGAAAAGGGGCATTCTTCTGAGTCAATCTAGTCAGAGGAGCTGCAATGGATGAAACACCCTACACAAATCGGCGATAATAACCTGCTAGACCCAAGAAGCTCCTCATCTCTGTAGCTGAAGTAGGGTGTAGCCAACTCTGAACTGCCTCAATATTCTTAGGATCAACCTTGATACCCTCCCCGGATACCACATGCCCCAAGAATTCCACAGAATCCAACCAAAAATGAGTAAATCAGAATGTCATCAATGAAGACGATGACAAAAGAATCAATATAAGGTCTTAACACCCTGTTCATCAAGTCCATAAAGGCTGCTGGGGCATTAGTCAAGCCAAAGGGTATCACCAGTAACTCATAATGACCATATCTCGTACGAAAGGCCGTCTTCGGAACATCCGAGTCTCGAATCTTCAACTAATAGTACCCCGATCTTAGGTCAATCTTAGAAATCACTCGAGCACCCTGCAAATGGTCAAACAAATCATCGATACGAGGCAACGGGTACTTTTTCTTGATGGTGACCTTGTTCAACTGGCAGTAGTCAATACACATCCGCATAGTCCCATCCTGCTTCTTCACAAATAGCACTAGAGCACCCCAAGGCGATACGTTCGGTCTGATAAACCCCTTAGCCAATAACTCATCGATTTGTTCTTTCAATTCCTTCGGAGCCATACAGTATGGGGAATAGATATGGTTTGGGTTCCTGGAGCTAAGTCAATGCAAAAATCAATGTCACGATCCGGTGGCATGCCTGGAAGGTTTGAAGGGAATACATCATCAAACTCTCAAACTACTGGCACTGAATCAATCGTTAGAGACTCAACGGTGGTGTCCCGCACATACGCAAGATAAGCCAAACAACCCTTCTCGACCATATGTCGAGCCTTCAGGAAAGAAATAACCCGACTAGCGGCACTAACTGAGGAACCTCTCCACTCCAATCTCGGCAACTCGAGCATGGCTAGAGTAATAGTCTTGGCATGGAAATCAAGAATGTCATGATAGGGAGACAGCCAATCCATGCACAGGATGACCTCAAAATCAACCATATCAAGAAACAGGAGGTCCGCTATGGACTCGAACCCACAAAACGCAACCACACAGGACCGATAAATCCGGTCCACAACCACAGAATCGCCCACAAGAGTAGACACATAAACAGGAGTACCCAAGGACTCACAAGGAGTATCCAGGGAATGAGCAAATAAGGTTGATACATATGAATAAATGGACCCTGGATTGAATAGTACCGATACATCTCTACCGCATACTGAAATGATACCTGTGATCACGGTATCTGAGGCCACTGCACCTGATCTGGCCGGAATAGCATAGAATCTGGCTGGGGCGCCGGATGACTGACCTCCACCAGAATAAACAGGAGTTGACTGGGCTCCCCCTGCCTGGCCTCCACCTCTGGGACGACCCCTACCAGTCTGTCCTCCGCCTTTAGGTGGCCGAACCGTTGGTGCTGATCTCATAGGTTGGTGACCCTACTGCACTGCCTTGCCCCGAAGCCTGGGACAATGCCTCTTCATGTGACCTGGATCCACACACTCATAACAACCTCCCGGAACCATGGCCTACTGCCCTGAAGAAGAACCCTGAATAGTGGGAGGGCGATGTGAACTCTCGGGCATAGCACTGAGGTAAGGGCTGGAAGACCCCTGATGACCATAATACCCACCGGAGGGACCCTGAATAGCTGGCGGGCGGTAAGAACTCTCCGGCATGGAGCTGAAATAAGGCCTCACTGGAACACCTTGTGGAGGTGGTGGTGATGCTGAATATGGGGGCCTATTGAGCTGGCCCCTACCAAACTGACCTCTGCCCCTAGCTGGAGCACCTCTGAAATCCCCAGAAAATCTAGCCCTCTTATCCTGCTGACCCTGCTCTCTGCTCCTCGACCGATAACCCTCGATCCTGCAAGCAATCTCTACCACAAGCTGATAAGGGGTCCCCATCTCCACCTCTCGGGCCATGGCCCTAATACCTGAGTGTAACCAGGCTACAAATATCTGCACTCTCTCTACGTCAGTAGGAAGTATCATGAGTGCATGACGAGATAGCTCAAAAAACCTAGCCTCGTAGTCAGTCACTGACATCTGACCCTGCTCCAGCTGCTCAAACTGATACCGCAGCTCTTCCCTCTCAGAGGGTTAAATATAGTTGTCCAGGAACAACTGAGTGAACTGCTCCCAAGTTATGGGAGGGGAATCTACCGATCTGCCAAGAATATAGGACTGCCACCATCTACGGGCCCTGCCCTCTAGCTGAAAAGTAGTGAAGTCAACTCCATGAGACTCCAGTATCCTCATGTTGTGTAGTCTGTCCCTACACCTATCAATAAATTCTTGTGCATCCTCATGATGCTCACCTCCGTAGACAGGAGCGTGCAATTTGGTCCACCTGTCTAATAACTTCTGCGGATCGTCATCCGCAGCTAGTCTGGGCTTAGGTGTTGTTGCTGCTATTGGCTGAACCCCGCCCACGGGCAGTGTACCCGGGGTCTGATATACTATTGTTGCATGCCCGAAAGCCTGTGCGGTAGGTGTTTGTGCTCCCCCTCTCGCCTGAGATGTGGTCGGATCTGCTGAAAATAAACCAGCCTGAGTCATGGTGTCCATGAACCGCATCATACGGCCCATGACCTCCTGAAATCCTGGCGCTGTCGTAAAATCCAAAGGGGAAGGATCTGCTGCGGGCACCTCGCCCTGCTCCTCAGTGATGAGATCCTCTAATGGATCCACTGGGGGTGCAACTGGTACAGCCCTGGGAAGCCCTCGTCCCCTACCTCGGGTCGGTACCCTCCCCCGGCCTCTGCCACGGCCTCGGATGACGGGGATAGCGGCCCCTCCCGGGTCTGGAACATCGGTTGCACGCGTCCTCACCATCTGTGAGAGAATAGAAGAGTGAGATTTAGTATACCATCAACTGCACGATAGAAGGTGAATAAAGAGAGATTTCCTAACATCCTATAGACACCCGAAGATAAATACAGACGTCTCCGTACCGATCTGCAGGACTCTATTGGGTTTGCCCGTAACTTGTGAGACCTACGTGAACCTAGAGCTCTGATACCATGTTTTCACGACCCAAATCCTAACCCAGGTCGCAGTGGCGCCCAACACCGCAGTCAGGCAAGCCAACCTTATCTACTAGTGAGTTTCATGTAGTTTACCAAAAACATTTTTCAACACTTGCTTAGCTTAGTTTTGAGACATTAAGTAGAAACGGATAACTTAGGCGACTTTATACAAAAATAAATAATCATGAAGTCATAATTTACGATTACATTCCAAAAAAATAAAGTCTACTAGCGTGTGTGCCAGGAACTAGTGTCACAAGTCTACATGCATCTAATAGAATAATATCAAAACAATGAAAGCATGTCCTACTGTCTGAGTAAGTATAGACAGAAATAGCAAAAGAATAGCTCCAAACTGTTGCTGGAAGTCGCCAAGAGAAAGCAGCTCACCGTGAAGCCTCGACCGGTATAACTCAGGAACGAGCTCCGGACTGGTACCCTGATGCACCTGCCTCAGAACCTGTACAATTAAGTACAAAACGTAGCATGAGTACATAAACAATATGTACCCAGTAAATATCCCGCCTAATCTCGAAGAAGTAGTGACGAGAGGTCGACTTGATACTTACTAGGGTCCAAACAGTATATTTAGGTGATGATTTAAAAGAGGACAACAGGCAAGCATAGATAGTAACGAAATAAATATCGAATCGTAATAAAATCCAAATACATAGTGAAGCATCAATTTACAAGTTTTCAGTTCGATCTTCCAGGATATTTCACAGCTCAACAGTCATAAACAACATCAGGCAAATAGCATGCGCATAGTGGAATAAGGACATCCGGTCTGGGCCAACATAATAATAATAATTGTGCATTGCCGAAGGGTCGAGCGGCGCGAATCGTAGATGTATCTATTAACCTGTCGTGGCGTACGGCCCGCTCCCATGAGAGTAGGGGAAAGAATCATTCCACTCGCGGGATATAAATTGCAAAGCGGTCGCATGCAAACACAACATCTTTCTTCCAATCCTTTCCAAATAACAATTCTTTCAAAAACATCAAATTCTCGGTTTTCTTGAAACAAAGTTGCATACAATGAAGTTACAAAGCATATAACTCAAGTTAATGGAATTCACATGGCATGGTGTGGGCCTAACTACCCGGACATAACAATAATAGTCACTACGCACGGACTTTCGTCACCTCGCACGTACGTAGTCCCCCACAACAATAACACATAATCATTTAATTCACCAATGGGGAAAATTCCCTCTTACAAGGTTAGAAAGGAGACTTACCTCGCGTCAAGTCTACTTCCCGGGTCAAGAATGCGCCCGAAACTCCAAATTCGTCGCCCAAGGACTCGAAACTAGTCAAATATTGCATAAAAAAATCAGTCCATACTCCAAAGCCCTTAATTCTCCTACTTAAATGATCATTTCAACCTAAATTGGGAAAATCCTAAGATACACCTTCGGGCCCACATGCTTGGATTCCGAAAATTTTTGAAGGAAACTATCACCCATGGCCTAAGGATCAATACTATATAGTTTTTGTATGATTCCTTAACAAACTTCTTGGTAATTTCCCATTTTTGTCAAAAACCTAGGTTTTTACTCTAACCCATGTTTTCTACTAATTGTTGTGTTAATCCACCTAAGAATTCAAGTATAGCTAAATTTATAGTGGGAATTACTTACCTCACAGTAGCTAGGTTGAATATCATCCTTGCATGCTCTCAAAATCGCCCAAAGAAGAAGAATGGTGTTCAAAAATGGCTAAGTCCCGTATTTAAAAGGAAACTCACTGCCTACAGACTTTCCGCACCTGCGGCTCGAGGACTGCACCTTCGGTCTCGCATCTGCAGAGAAGGGGAAGGGGCCCTGGCTTCGCACCTGCGGAGCGGACTCCGCACCTGCGGCTCCGCATCTGCGGAAATGGGCAGCTCCCTTAGGAGTCGCACCTGCGAGACTGGGACCGCAGAAGCGGTCTCGCACCTTCGACTTGACCTCCGCAGGTGCGATCGCACCAGATCTGGTGTACGAGCAGTCATTTAAGGCTGATTTTTTGCCTCGCTCAATGCCCGAATGGCATTTGGGCCCACCCGAGACCCTATCCAAATATACCAATAAGTCCTAAATCATAGTACGGACTCGCTCGAGCCTTCGGAACATCCAAAACAGCGCTAAATCTAAAAATCATACCCTAAAACCTATTGGATCAAACTTAAGAACTTCAAGTTCTTGAATTCGCTTTCAATACGCTGAACCTATCTATACTACTCGGAATGACAACAAATTTTGCGAGCAAGTCATACATGACATAACGGAACTATTCCCGGTCTAGAAATTCTGTTTGGATCTCGATAACACAAAACACGTTCCAAACCTCAATTTGAACTTAAGGAAATTCTTATTTCACTATTTGGCCCCGAAACGCCCCCGGTTCATCCAAAACCCGTTCTGAACACACGCCCAAGCCCGAATTCATCATACGAACCTACCGGAATCTTCGAATCTCGATTCCGGGGTCGTTTACTAAAAATGTTGACTGAAGTCAAACTTGGCCTTTAAGGCCAACCTTAAGGAACTAAGTGTTCCTATACCACTCCAAACTCCCCCAAACCTCGAACCACCCATCCCCGCAAGTCATAAATCAGTAAAAGCAACTACGGGGAGTCTCATTTAGGGGCACGGGGTCCTCGAACACAAAACGACCGGTCAGGTCGTTACAATATTAGCCCATAGTATTTATTTGGACCAATAAATAAAAATTATTTTATGAATTTAATTTTAATAAAATTCATATGCCTACAACATTATAAGAAACCAAAAAATAGTTGAAACGCAATACAATAACCAGTAAAGAAAAATAAAAGAATAGTGAGAACACAACATAAACCACTAGAAATCTAAGACAAACCCTATGAGTCTATCCTCATACCTGAACAAAGTAGAAAAATACCCAACTACCTCCTAACCTACCACCCTAAAACCTTGTGCAAATTTCCAGACTGCAAAATTGGATCTGCAAAAGATAGACTAAACAAAACAAGGATTTAACATTGGTTGCATACCTCACTGGTATTAGGTGGGTTGTTATAAACCATGGGACCTCAATCTCATGTAATCTTCATTTTTCTTTTTGACTCATTACACTTAAGACTGTGTCTTCTTCTCAACTGCTCTCTCTTCTTCTCTCTTACTAGCTAGCAGTGAGCAATTTCTCTATTTAAGGCCTCAACTTTCACTATCACCTTATTAACTTCTGCATCAAAAATGGCTTCCTTCAACTTAGCTTCTTTCTGCATAATGGTACTGAGTTTTTCAGTAACATTTGCTAGTGGAAATAGTGTTCCCAACAAGTCCAAGGAAACATGCGTTAATGATGCAACCATCGTGTTAAGTTTTGGTTTGTACCAAAACAGCTGCCCAGAAGCTGAACCTATCATATATTCATGGGTGGAAAGAGCAGTGTCTCAAGACTCTAGAATGGCTGCTTCTTTGCTTCGTCTTCATTTCCACGACTGCTTCGTTAATGCAAGTCCACTTTTTCTTTTTATTTTGATAAGTAGTATATTTTTATGTTAAATAATACTCCATATGTAATTAGAAGCATATTTCAGGGATGTGATGCATCAGTATTGCTGGACGATAACCCTAATTTTACTGGAGAGAAAACAGCTGCCCCAAACTTGAACTCATTGAGGGGTTTTGAAGTTATTGATTCCATCAAAGCTGATTTAGAATTGGCTTGTCCCCAGACTGTATCTTGTGCTGATATTCTTGCTATTGCTGCTAGAGATTCTGTTGTTCTGGTATTATATTATTCCTTATATATACTAAGTACTAACAAATATGTAATTCAGAACTTTTTCAATAATGCATGCAACTCTAATTATTGCAGTCAGGAGGTAGGGGATGGGAAGTGCAAATGGGAAGAAAGGATAGCTTAACAGCTAGCAGAAAAGCAGCAAATAACAACATTCCTGGACCAAATTCTAATGTTGCCACCCTTGTTTCCAACTTTCAAAACCTTGGTCTTTCTCTTCAAGATATGGTCACTCTCTCTGGTAAACTTAATTTGAAGGGCTAGATGATATTATATTAATTTAACTTATCGCGGTTTTAAAAAAAATTAAGACTAATTATTAATGCTTATTATATCGAAGGTGCACATACAATTGGAAGGGCTAGATGTTCTACATTTAGTTCCAGGCTAAATGGGGGTAGCAATTCAGACATGAACTTGGATTTCTTGCAGTCACTGCAGCAACTGTGCTCAGTTTCTGATACAAACACAACACTAGCAAATCTTGATGACATGACACCATCAACGTTCGACAATCAGTACTACGTTAACCTTCTCTCGGGAAAAGGGTTGCTTGTTTCAGACCAGGTCTTAGCAACCGGGGATGACAATACTAGAGAAATAGTGCAAACTTATGTGGATGATCCATCTGCTTTTTTTGAGGATTTTAAAAACTCCATGCTCATAATGGGAAGTTTGGCACCACCAACTGGAACTACCGGTGAAATCCGTGTTAACTGTAGGGTTGTTAATTAATTTATTTCTTAAGACTCCATGAAAATCATTACTATTATTTGATTATGAACTAAATTTCGACAACGCTTATTAAAATTTCTGCCTTCTTCGTGTGGCTCCATACATCAGTTTGTTGTACAAAGCCATACCGGCTTCATCCTCCAAGATAGGAGTCGGATATTTTCTCAATGCAATGATTTAACATAGCCCAAAGAGGAAAGCAATCTTCGTACAGCACATTCACAGCATTCTTTTTTTTTCTTTTTTCTTTTTAATCAAAGGAGAAACCACGAGAATAACAGAGAGGGCAACGTCCACCCTTCACAAAATCCGTATTTCCCGGATGAATCATTCTTTTTACTTTGTAGGCTAAGCTCACAGCTGATACTGAAGAAAAATGATGATACATTAGGACTGCAATATGATTTATAACTTGTAGCAGAAAGTCGCAATCGGTGAATGCGACTTGTAAATCGCATTTAGCAAATGACCACTTATACCTTGCAAGCAGCGAATAAGACTTATAAATCACAATCATTAATTGAGACTTAAAAACTTATATCTCTAAATTTGGAAAAAATATTAACGTGGGAATTTTGCTGAATATTTTTCCTTTGGGTGAGAGATTTTTATTTTCCTCGGTTAAAAAGGAAGTCTTATTTTTTTCTAATTTCTTTTGATATTTTCTATGTGTCATGATCCGGAATCCCCATCGTCGGGATCGTGATGGCGCCTAATATTACACTTGCTAGGCAAACTAACGTAAGAGGTTATTTAGCTCAACTCTTTACATTTAAGTGATTATCAATAACCAAGCTATAATAAATAAATAAACGCGAAAATATGTAAATACAACTTTGATTACATCTTGTTACTACCCAAAATTTGGAGTCACAATTTACGAACATACTAAGATTCTACTACAAGTATTTGTCCAAAAAAAATACAATTATTTGTGAAATAAGGAAAAACAGTAAGTATGGGGGTACAGAAGGGGACGCCAGGGCCTTCGGACGCCAATAGGACTACCTTGGATCTCCTAGCTGTGAAGTCTACTGCCAACCTCTCGATCAGCCACAACCTGCTCCAAAATCTACAAAGGAAGTGCAGAGTGCAGTATCAGTACCACTGACCCCATATACTGGTAAGTGTCGAGCCTTATTTCGACGAAGGAGTGACGTCGAGACTACGGGGGGACACTCACAATATAATCTGCATAAGGTAAATAATAAGGACATAAAAGAAGACAGAATAAAGTAAAACAGTAACTTGCAAGAAGTAAATACAATACCCAACGTATTTCATCAATGTTCAGCTATTACCAATCCTTAAATGCAATTCAAGACTACCGTACAGCTAACACAGTCAAGAAAAGCACAAACATATACATTGTTACGACGCGCAACTCGATCTCACCGTACATATCATCATCCTCCCTTATTTCCCCTTTATAACATAAACAACAGAATATAAATAAAAGTGTTGCAGCGTGCAACACGATCCCATCATATCACAATAATCACACTCACAATTCATCCTTATTTCACCACAATCCACCCTTATTACGCCTGTTGTGGCGTGAAACCCGATCCTACCTACATATCAATTCGCCCTTATTCCTGCTCAATATATCACCCTTATTCCACTTGTTGCAGCGCGCTTCCCGATCCCACCATATCATATCAATCACTTAGTAAGTACAAAGATTTCACAATTTAACACAAAACCTTCACAATATTTAAACTTCAAAACAAAACAAATGGGAATTTTGTATTCTATAAAACCTTACACAAGTAATACAACTTAGCCAGACCAATCCAGAATATATCATAAAGGCAGCAATAACAGCTTAAACAAATAATAAGAGACGGTGAAGCTACGGGATAACTAATACATTCAACAAGGAGAAATAATGTCTAACAAGTAGCAATTAGGCATGAAAATAAAATAACATGTAATAGTTGAGGCAGGGAAAGAAACAATATAAGAAGAACGGGAAAGAAACATGCAAGACAGATAAATTGGCGGTGCATAATTACTTTTCACCTCACATATACACCGCTCACATGATTTTCATAGCAATTAAGGCAAGGGTTCCTAGTCCCTCAAGTCAAAGTTAGACACAACACTTACTTCGCTCTACATGCCACTCAATGCTCAATTACAACTTTTCCTCTAGTTACCACCTCCAGACCACTCGTATCTAGCTACAATTAACTTAATAACATAAATATTGCTAAAGGAAGAAACAACAATGCATGCATTTAGATTTCCTAAACTTTTTCCAAAAAGTCAAAAATCGAACTCGGGCCCGCTTGGTCAAAATCCTGGGTTCAGATCAAAACCCATTCACCCCCCAACTCGATTATGTAATTAGCTTTGAAATCCAACCTCAGTTTGAGGTCTACATCCCAATTTTCCAAAAATTCCTAATTCTACCCAAACTCCCAATTTCTACCATGGAAATCCTAGATTTCACGAAATGTGATGGGAAACTGAAAGAAAGTGATTTAGAATCACTTACCAATACTTTGGCGAAGAAAATAGCTTGGGAGAATCGCCTCTAGGCCGTATAACTTTTGAAATTTGAGAGAATGGATTAAGTTCTGTAATGGGACTGTTTAATAGCTGGGCGATAGTGTTCATCGCGTTCGCGAGGACACTGTCGCGTTCGCGAAGAGAAGAGCTGGTCAAACTTACGCGATTGCTAGTCCCTCACCGCGTTCGTGAAGGCTATCCCCTAGGACTTCGCGTTCGCGAGCCCTTGCTCGCGTTTGCGATTAAGAGATGACTGACCTCTCCCCCAGTTCCCTATCACTATGCGTTTGCGTTGAGCTGGTCGCATTCGCGAAGAATAAAGCCCCCATCGCTCCGCGTTCGCGACCTAGACTTCTCGTTCGCGAAGAAGAAATATCCAGCCAACCCAGTTTCTACTTCGCGTTCGCGAGAGTGCCTTCGCGAACGCTGATGTGTGGCTATAATTCATGGTTTAAAGCATTATGTACCTTACATTTTATGTGCGTTAATGATAAAAATACACGTCGTATGTGCATAATGGAGTCTATTTCATGTGTAGGTGAATTGTAGATGGAAGCCGAGCTAAATGGATCCATAAACGTCAAAAATACTCTCAAGAGTCGAAAAGGAGTGACCCGGGCTATAGCCAGGCGTTTGAGCTGTAAAACCTGGTCATACTAGGCTATAGCTGGGCGTTTGGGATATAAAGCCTGGCATGACCAAGCGTTTGGGGGGTGTTAGATCCCTAACGACATGCATGGCCAGGCTTTATCCCGGCGTTTGGGCCAATAAGCCTGGTCCCTGGTCCGGTCAAATCCGAGTTTTGAAGGTTTTAAGTGTTTCCTGGTTTGAATAGAAGTCTCCTACACGTTTAAGTTTTGTCCCAAACATATAAATAGACCAAAAAACACAACTTTGAGGGGGGGATGCCATTTTTGGAGAGAAGATACACACGGGATCATTAGGAAGGGAAGGATTTCTCAGTTTTTTTCATCTTATTCTAGTATTTTCAATTTATGCAACACTTATGCAATTGTTTGATTCTAGCATGAGTGGATAAACACCCATTGTTCCGGGGTTATGGTTTAGCCATGAATATTGTTATTCGACATTAATTTAACCTTGATTATAGTTCACTCAATATATGATTGTTTCTTCAATTCTGTGTTTAATTGCTTAATTGTCTGGCCAGCAATTTGGTTCTATATACTATCTATGTTATGCTTGGGAAAGCCGTATATAGATTAGAGAGGAATTGAAGAGAGCGCGATCTTAACCCTTCAGGGGAGCGGATTTGTGGTTAGGATAGGAATATACCTAGTCACCGTGCTTAATTAAACATCGTAATCTTAGTGCGTTCTAATAGATTAATTTCATAGGAATATAGGCGTTAATCTATTGAGAATAGGCGAGTAGTGCTTCGGGAGAAGGCTATGAGAGCAATTATCGATTAATTAGCAACCATGAGTGAATTATATGAAAGGGAGAGTTAATTAGAATGCAATACGAGTGGTGAATTGATCACAATCCTGGAATATTTGTCTCTACTGAATACACAACAATACTCCTGTTACTTGATAATTAGTTCTTTCATAGAATCGTAGTATAAAATAGTTACATTCCTGGATTTTATTTTGGCTTGATTTAAATAACAATTAGAGTGATTTTGCAAGCAGTTTACGCAAGTCCCTGTGGGATCGACATTCGATTTAACATTATATTACTTGCTACGACCACGTATACTTGCGTGTGCGTTTGGGACCAACAAGTTTTTGGCTCCGTTGCCGGGGACTTGAATATAGACTACTTTCTAGTTACTTGCTTTAATTGTTTATTTCATTGAGTCTAACGTCACGTGATTTTTGCTATAATCTCAGGAACTTCGATTAAATGTGTAGGGTCAGAATCCAGGACAGACTTGACGGCTTTGACCCCGAACCTGAGAGAACATTTCACAGGAGGTTGCGAGAAGCAAGAGATACAGACAATATTCAGGACTTCATCTGATTTCCTGTGAACATGGTAGAGGAACAACACATGGATGTTCAGGAGGTGGCAATGCAGTATTGCTAATGTCACCTCCAGCATCGTGAAGTCCAGAATCACTGGGCACTTTGAGCTGAAACAGAGCATGATCCAACTACTTTATGCAAACGGGCAGTTTTTGGGTCTTCCACACGAGGATCCACAGCAGCACATTCTGAACTTCTTGGAGATTAGTGATACTTATATCACTAACGGGGTCACGCAAGATTATGTGAGGCTCACGCTTTTCCCATTCTCTCTGTTGGGAGAAGCAAAGCGATGGCTGCAGGCAGAACCAGCTAATTCCATTATAACATGGAACGATTTGGCGAGAAAATTTCTGGCAAGGTTCTTCCCTTCAGGAAAGACTGCAAAGATCAGGAGTGAGATAGTCTCATTTAGACAGAAAACAGGTGAATCTTTATATTCAGCATGGGAAAGGTTCAAGGGGCTACTCAGAGACTTCCCTCATCACAATAAGACAAACGAGGTATTAGTTCACACTTTCATTGAGGGGCTCCATCCACAACAAAAATTGTGGTAGATGCAGCAGCCAGAGGTCAGGTGTTGGAGAAGAATTATGATGAAATATTTGCATTACTGAATAAATTCTCCAAAAGCAATCCAGACTGGCAAGGTGAGATGGGGAGAAATGTGGTTCAAAAGTCACCAGGGGTTCTTGAACTAGATGTGGTCTCAGCATTGTCAGCTCAAGTTTCCACATTGACTAACCAAGTCAATCTGATGAACCTGATCATTAACAAGCAACAATCTCAACAAGTGCAACAGGCCCAACCAGTGCAACAGATTCAGGTATTTTGTGAAGTCTGTGGAGAGGGTCATTCGAGTGATTTATGCCCGGTTAATCCAGAGTCTGTCTGCTTTGTGGGTAACGCGAATAGGGGACAAGCAAATCAATATGGAAACACTTATAACCCCAACTGGAGAAACCACCCAAACTTCTCTTGGGGTGGAAATCAAAGCACTCAGAATCACTACAGGCATCCAGCACCTCAACAGCAGTACAAACCACCTCAGGCTGAACCATCAGCAAGCCTTGAGGAGATTATGAAGAGAATGATGAACGACCAACTTGCTTTCAATCAGAAAATAATGGCTGATCACCAAGCCCAGACTGTAGCGATGAGAAATTTAGAACGTCAAGTGGGGCAACTCGCCAGTTCTCAAAATACCCGACCAACGATGGCTCTTCCAAGTGACGCTGAAGCTAATCCTAAAGCATTTGTTAATGCTATATCATTGAGGAATGGGAAG
>ML409937.1:0-15911 GCA_005239525.1 Nicotiana knightiana | reverse complement strand
TCATTTCAGCAGGTGGTAGGGATTTCTCGCAGAGTTGAGGGCATGCTGGATCATGAGAGAGACGACAGGTGGGACTATGATAGAGAGGTCAGACGAGGTCAGGAGAGAGAGGGCAGAGAGGTGAGGAGGACTCGTGGGCCAGAGAGATTTACTGGTCCTTATTATAGAGGTAGGGTATGACACGGTAGAGGTTTTGTGGGTCAGCCAGTTCAGTTTGCATTGCCGGCTTCGCATGGGGTTTCAGGTACTCATGGGTCTCAGAGTACTCGGGTCGCGCATTTTCCACAGCCACGTTAGTAGAGAGGTTGTTTTGAGTGTGGAGATATCAGCCACAGGATGAGAGATTGTCCCAGGCTCCGGGAAGATGTGTTACATCAGGGCACTCAGGCGATGTGTTTCGTATAGTAGGCTGGAGGCCGTTGTGCCAGATGTTATAGTATATGTATGTTTTGTTTTGTTACAGAGGGGAACCATTTGTATTTCATTATAGCTCTGCTGGTCGGGACAAGTTCCCTCACTGTTGTTTTGTTTATGAGTAAGTTTCATGCTTTGCACTCTACTTTTGTGTTTGCTCCTGTTGGGAGATTCTGTGAGTAGTAGCCCATGTATATTGTTTGTCTCTATTCAGTATTGAGAGATTNAGCTAGCATTTATGATTTTTATCAGCTGAGATGAATTAGTGGAGGAATTTCAATTGGCATGATATATTTTCGGTATGTGATTCAGAGTTGAGGGCGAGGTCCTCGTGATATTTGTGATCCGATATGTTTGGACCGGGCTGAGTACCGTAGTGGAAATTGTATCAGGATGGTATACTTGTGATTTGTTCATGTGCTTTAGTTCCTTACTTGTTATGTTGTTGTGTAAGTTAGCATTGATAGAGAGTCGTGTCTGTCGGGCTTGTTTGATAGTTTCCTCATGTGTTTCTCCTTTCATATTCAGTCATTTTCGTTTTGTGCTCCTTGAGTTTTATCTCGCGGGGTGTGTGCCCGGTGCTGTTAGTTGTGGGTTGGCGATCTGGGTGTCAAGGTTATGAATTCTTCGTATTTATTGCATCATTATCGGTATTATGGGATTTGGAAACAGAGAGTTCTTCCATATGCGGGACTAATTGCCAATGTAGAGTTGATTTCGGGCAGTTATGGTGATCAAAAGTGCTATTGAGCCTATGTGTGATGTGCTATGTTGTGTGGCCGTGCCTTATGGGCGTGGACTGAAGTTGATGCAGCTGGTTGAAGCTAATGCCGGACATGGATTTAGAATTGGGTCTTTTGGAAATGAGTAGAAAGTGAGGAATTGAGCTATGAGGCTTATCGATGATGATGAGAAGGCTATATGGCAGTTGTGATGGTGTCATCAGGCTTATTTAGGTTGGGGTGACATGGGATCACCCGCGGGTGTGTGTTGGAAATGCGCAATCAGTGATTGGATGAGTTCAAAGTGAATCTTAGCACGCTCGAGGACGAACGTTTGTTTAAGAGGGGGAGATTGTGATGACCCAAAAGGTCATCCCGTATATTTCTAGCTAATTCTGTGTTCCGAATCGCGAAAACCTCCTTTTATCTCACCTCGATTTGCGTGCACAGCCCGGGCGTGTAGCCAGGAAGCCTTTATGTGAAAAACTGATAAAAAAAAATGAATGATAATTTTGTATTAGAAATTTGAATAAAGTTGACTTCAGTCAACATTTTTGATAAACGGACCCGGAACCGGATCCGAACCCGTGATTTGACGGTCCCGGAGGGTCCATAGGAAAATATGGGACTTGGGCGTATGCCCGAAATCAAATTCCGAGGTCCCAAGTCCGAGAAATGAATTTTTAAAGAAAATTGTTTTTTGAAAATTATAAAGGTTTTTGAAAAATGATATTTTTGAGGTGAAACCTGTGATATCGGGCCCATATCATGGTTCCGGAGCCCGGTACAGGTTCGATATGTCTTATATGTGCTATCTGTGAAATTTGGTAAGAAACGGACTTAGTTTGACGTGATTCGGACCTTAAATGCAAAAAAATTATGTTTAAAGAAGTTTTGAGAAATTTCATTGATTTTGAGGTTTAACTCGATGCTTATGATGTTATTTTGGTGTTTTGACTACTCGAATAAGTCCGTAGGATGTTTTTGAGGTTGTGGTTATATTTGGTTTTGAGCCCCGAGGGCTCGGGTGTGTTTCAGATAGGTTCCGGGTCCATTTTCCCTATTTTGATCTGTTGAAAACTGTCATCTGGTTTCCTTCTATGCGATCGCATAGAAGGATCCGCGATCGCATAGAGTGTCTGACTCGCCCAGTAAATTCCTTCACTGCAATCGCAATAGTTGGCCTGTGATCGCAGAAGTCAACTTACTCCTTATACGCGATCGCATAAGCTGTTCTGCGATCGCGTAGAGCATTTTAAGCCAGCTTCATTTTTCCTTCTACGCGATCGCGCCTCGATCCCCGCGATCGCGATTCTTTAAAAGCCTGGGCAGATTATATGTTTCCAAAATCGGGGGTTTCACCATTTTAAACATATTTTGACTTCTAGAACTCGATTTTGGGTGATTCCTTGTGGAATTTTCACACAAATCGAGTGGGTAATTATTCTTTCACTAGAAGTAAATATATTTCATGAATTAGTTCTTGTTTTTATCATTTAAATTGTGTTTTGGGGTGAGGGGATTGTGGGTTTTGAAAGAAAACTTCAAAAAATGAAAATTCATGATTTGAATGACCAAATGTTATCAGAATTGGATAAATTTGGTATGGGTGAACTCGTATCGGAATGGGTAATCGGAATTTGTAAAATTTTTGGAGTTCCTAGGTGTGGGCCTGGGGGTCAAATTTTGGGTCGATTTTTATAAATTTGCAAAGATTGAAACTTTATTATTCAGAATCGTTCCTTATACGTTTTATATGTATTTTGAAGTTTTTTAGTTTATTTTGAGCCGTCCGTAGGCCTTCCCGCCCGAGAAGTCTATTTTTGAGTACCGAGTTGTCGTCTTTGAGGTAAGTATCATGCCTAACCTTGTGTGGGGGAATTACCCTTTAGGATTTGAGTCTTCTATGTAGATTGTAGTCCGTGTACGCGAGGTGATGAGCGCATGCTCGGACTTATTTGTGGAAAGTTGACCCTTTAGGAATCTTAGATCCTTATATTCGCCGAGTATGAAGTGTCCTTAGCATGATTGAATTTCCTAATTTCTAGTGTCATCTTTATTTGCTTAAATGTGGAAGTTCGTACTTTTGAATTTACTCTTATTGCCTGCTTGACTCCTAATTGACTTATCTGAAGGTTTTATTTCCTTTACTGTCATGCTATATCTTCTTAACTGCGTATCTCAAATTTGCAAGCATCTTCATCTCAACCTATGAGGTCTTAAATGAAGTTATGATTATTCCCTGCTGCTTGTCCTTAAGTGAAAATTATTGAATATTCTCGTAATTGCTCAACCTTAAAGGAAGTTTAGATACTCTATACCTTCGTGACTTGCCTTATATGGAGTTATCGGATTTGTGTTGATTTCTTGTTGTTCACCCGTGTAATTAGGTTCGGCTGTTACATGCTATTTTCCTTCCTTGTGGAGTGATTTCTTAATATGCCTAGCTCTCCTTATTATGTTTATTTCTCGTGAACTAGTTTTGCCTATCTTGTGATCGAAGGTTATTGAGTTGATGTATTAATTGTATTCCGAACTGTTTCTTGTGTTGTTGTTGTTGTTGTACTGCTTGTGGTGATGCACGAGGTTTCTGCCGCGCGGTTGTTGATATGGGGATTTGCACGAGGTTTCTGCCGTGCCGTGTTTACTACTAATATTTCACATGCGGCGTGATAAGGCGGGATACGAGATTGAGTGTTGCGCATGTGACGTGACAAGGTGGGAACATGTTTATGCACGTGTGGAGAAACAACGCGGGCATATACTTAATATTGCATACGTGGCGTGACAAGGTGGGCTATGGCAGGGATTGTTTGTGATAATTGTGTTGGCCTGGGGGCATTCCTTGTTGTTGATATTGTCTACTGGAACACTTACCGTGTGAGTTCATTCGTGTGGAAATTATGAGATGAAAATGTACGTGTTGCACCCTTTTGTCTTTCCTTATGTCTATTGGTTGTTGAAATCATGTTAGGACACTGCACAAGCATACATGTAGTTAAGTACTACTAATGGATTCAGGACTCCTTGTGGTTGTCAAGTATAGATGCTCTTGTTGTGCTTACCGTAAGGGTGGGAATGACCCGACTGGAACGTGAGTCGTCCGTGCAGTTAGTACTCGAATGAGGGCGCAAGATGCCAAGTGTTAGGGTTCGGATATTGGGACCCGTAAATGATGATTTGTCCGAGGTTCAGAACCTCGTGGAGACGACNGCGAACGCTGAAGTGGTTGAAGTTGTTGAGTCATTATGTGCTCGTGTTGCATATTTACATGCCGGATTGTCTGTGTTCTATTCAGTCTTTGTGTTACGTCATGGTTTCCGCTGATACTTATTGTTTTCCTTCTTTATCGAATTCACTGTCTTGTTATCTATATGGCGTAGCCTTTATGTGTATATCATTATTTCCTTGATTCTGATATTGATACTTGTTCAGTTTTATTAGACCAGTGGGTGTCTTGACTAGTCCTCGTCACTACTTCACCGAGGTTAGTCTTGATACTTACTGGCACCGTTGTGGTGTGCTCATACTACTCTTCTGCACATTTTTGTGCAGATTCCAGGTTTTTGCATAGCCGACCGAGTGATTGAGAGTAGCGCGGTTGCTGTTGTGGAGACTCAAGGTAAAATCGTTTCAGCGTTCGCAGTTTCGGAGTCACCATCTTATCTTTTGTTTGCACTGTTGCACTTATTTCTGAACAATGGTATTTTTAGGAGTTTAGTGTAAGTTCTTAAAAGCTTATGACTTGTACTTCCGAGTTTTGGGAATATAAAAGGTGTAAAGAATTATTTATTTCAGAAAAGTATTAGATTCTATTTATTATTGTTGTTATTCCTGAATATTAGGCTTACATAGTCCTTAAGACTAGGTGCCATCACGATACCCAACGGAGGGAGATTTGGGTCGTGACACCTACAGATTCAGTAATTGTGTAAATTGCTTCCCCTCCACCATTGTTCTAACGTGAAATATAGGGATAGTGGGTAGATAAAATAGGAATTTGAAATAATAAAGCGTCAGTTATATAAAATAGGGAGTTTTGTTGGAAGCCCACGTTTGGAGGCACGATCAAACCGTTTTCTTTTTCTTTTTCTTTACAAAAATAATTTGCAAATTTGAGTGTAGTTATCTTTTAAAAAACGGCCAACAAAAAAGTAGGAGTAATAAATAAAATAACTGCAAAACATGAGAGGGAGTATACAATTCTTTTGAAATTCACAGGTTGCATTTTTTTTTCACTTGTTTATATTTTTAATTACTTTTAAACTCCAACTATTTTGGAAATTTGTCCTAAAATTTGACATGTGTTGAATTGTGGGTATTCCACTTGGCATCCTATAATAGTTTTGCTTTTCCTATTATATATAGATAGATAATAATAATAACAATGGTCGACGTTCAAGTATTATCGGGACATATCTACCCTTACCGAGAGTTTATAGAATTGCTAAGATGACCTCAGTTTTCGAGATGCATTTTTAAGGAATTACGTAATTGTTTACCCGTAAAACGGCACAGTTGAATTTATATGTGGTTTATAGAAAAGTGAATCAATTTGATCCCAAAATGATAAATAAATTAAATAAGAATGTAAGACTTAGCGTTGAAATCGAGATAAGACAGTAGAAATCTCGGTGGCAATAATAATGATATTAATAAGCAAGAAAATGAAATATTATTGAGTTTTGAACAGTATATAGCATAAGCTTGTCAAAAAATTCCCCCTTACAATGGTTGTTGAGCTCTGTTCCTAGGGAACAAGGTACTAGGATCAAGCCCCTCTTTAATGACAGTTATGGAGTCCATTGAAGAATGTATAACGGTAGGCAATGAATGTCATATTCTCTATAACGGACGACGTACTTAATGCTGTAGAATATTCTCCATTAAATGCTACCAGGTGGCAGACATTTATTTTGTCTTTATGAACATCATTCCCTTCGGGAACAAACGAGATTGCTGCCTTTGGACCTGATTTCCATTTGCCTTGCTTTCCATCTGCCTTCCTCTCTACGTGTCAGTTTATTATGCGAGTATGAACATATTTTACTCTATATAGATAGTCTCCCTGCTTTCTGGTGGCACATCATTGTGTCACCGGGAAGTTGGTGAAGATACCTTTCTTGGCGGGAAATTCTCTGATCCCCTCTGAAAAGTTTTTGATGGTTGATTAGACGTACGTCTCTCTGCATTTAATGCCCCGAACACGCGTCATCCCATGATTCACCAATATTTTTGCCGATTCTCGTGGTAATTATGGCCATGATTTTAGCCGCCTATTCTTTTACTTATACGTTTCAATCTTCTCCTTTTACACTTCATAATTTTCTAAACTCTCTCAAACTCTTTTTACTCGACTCACACTTGTATTCAACTTCCTTTAATCTCTTTCTAGAGAAAAAACCCTTACTTCCTTCTGATAACGATGGCTGCCTCTTCCAGAAATTCCAGTGCTTCAAAGAACAAAGAAAACACTGATGATGCTACTCCTCCTACAGTGAGCACCATTATCCCTGAAGGCTTATTATAAGTAAAGACTTCGAAGAGAAGTACCCTTCCGCTAACCCCCGCACATGGGTTGTTGGTGTATATCATTCTTCCATCCGTCCTTCTAGCATCCTTTCTATGAAGGAACACTGTGCTTGTCAAGATTTGAACATCATCGCTCCTGACCTAGCAGAGCGGGTAACCTTCTCCAAGAAGGGTTATGTTTATACGTACCCCTTAACTTTGGACCCCTTCTCATTGATCGGGAGGCTTGAATCCGTTATCTTAGAGTTTTGTTTCTGTTACTAAGTCTTCTTGGCACATGTGAGCCCTTCTATGTGGCAGATAATTATTTGTCTTCGGCATCTATGCTAGGAGACGGGAGAAGAGTCCCTGGCTCGACTGATGAACCTTTATTTCCTCGAGATTTTTTTGTAGGGAATGATAAACTTCAGGAAACGTGGTCCCTATACTTTGCTAACCAACATAGATGATGATAACGATCGTGGATGGATGGAGCAGTTCATTGCAGTCGCCACCAGGGACATCATACCGGCTACGACTCCATCATTTCCTGAATCATGGAACCATACTTGTAATTAAGTTCATCATTTTATCTTTCCTTCTAGTTAAAGATTGTCACATGCTATTACTGATCCTACTTCTTTCACTATTTCAGCAACTTGGTGGATACCACCAAGGGGTTGAAGGGTTGGACCAGTGGGTCCAGAAGATTTTGGATGTCACTATGCCTGAGATCCGCAAGTGGAAAGAACTGTCCCTTAAATACGGGTAGACGGCCAAAAATCATGGTAGGTTGAACTTATCTTGTTTTTACTTTTTGTTTAGAAAAATTGGTTAACTTTTCTTTCCTATTGAATTCAGGTCTTCTGCAGGGCTCTGTTACCGTCTCCGAGGAAGACATTTTGGCTGATTCTGCTAACGCGGCGAGGTTGCTGTAGGAGGCTTTCACCCGAACTGGTGTCATCAGGTCTACTTCTGGTGCAAGTGCTTCTTCTCAGAATCCCAAGCAAAAAATAAGGCGACGTTCCTCCACGGTTGAGGGCAAAAATAAAAAGACAAAGAGCATCGCGCCCAAGCCATTTGCGGATACTGTGGTGATGAGCGGTGAGCTCGAGCTAGCCATAGACACTATGGTGATTGATGATGATAGAGTAGCCAAGATGAGGGGGCTTATCTATTTGGAAGTCAACGGCCTTCATAAGCTCAACAGAATGCTTAATCTATTGAGCTAGTTACGCCAACCGAGGAGGATGCCCCGGTTCTCTGGGGGGAATATGATGTAGTGGAAGATGCTAACTATCGCTTTTGAGTCCCAATCGCTATTCCTAGTACCATGAGGCTGCGTACCGGGTCTCTTCCATCTTCGGTTGATGAGAAACCAACAACTAGCATTGCTTTTGTTGTAGCTGCTTCTCAACCTACAACGCCATCAGCTTCATCTCCTTCTTCGCCAACTTTGCCTTTTCCACCAGCAACTGCTACATCATGTCCACTGGCCACAGTCTCCTGAGATGAGGATGTCCCTCTGCCCTAGTCCCTAGTTAATGGGAATTTGGGTCATAATTATTCTGCCCCCTCCGAAGATCCTTGGAGGATGAGGAGTGTTTCCCTCTCGGTTTCTACCAGATACAATCTGCTTTCCCGGCCGGTGGAACTTGCTAATTATCTGAAGCCTCTGACTTCAGAAAAGGATAGGAATAAAATTAAATCTCTCTATCGAGAGTGTATGTTAAACAATGCCATGCACAATGCATCGACGGTACAATCTTTGTTTCCTTTGTTGTTTCTTCTATCTTTGTTATTGCAGGATTTTTAGTTTATACTTCTGTTTTGTAGGATAACTTCCTTTCTTCTGAGGGCCTTCAGAGGTTGATCCTTGACAAATATAAACTCACCTCCAAGCGGGATAAATTGTTGGTCGAGGGGGATCAATTGTTGCTCGTCTCCCAGAATTGGAAGCACAAGTTGCTGAGGCCATTGAGTTGGAGGCTCGGTTGCATAAAAGTGAGCAAGAGGTAGTGACCCTCTGCAAAGAGGATGCCATGTTAAGGGTACAATTTGAAGAATTTAATGCAACTTGGGTTGAGGTCCAGAATGTCATTTTTGCTGCATCCGATCGCGACGCTGCCTCTATTGAAAGATTGAATAATTTGGAAGTAGCCTTGAACTCCAAAGATGAAGAAGTTGTTGCTGCTGAGGAGAAGTATGCCCGGTCGGAAGAGTGGCATAAGAGGGTCATAGAGCCTAATAAAGTTTTTAACTCCACTATCCGTGACCTCGATGTCAGCCTTTGAGCCATTAGGTCTGAGAGGAATAACCTTTTGATCGAGGTTGACCAGCTTAAGGAAGAAATTTAGTGCTGAGCGGCTTCCCTTATTATTAAAAAATAGCACTCTATGTATAACATGAGGAGAAAACCCTTGGAAGAGGCCAAAACGGGTGTCATTGATCTTGATACCGAGATCGCCAAGGCCCGTGAGCTGAAGTCAACTGCCCGAAGGGGTATCCCGATCCTGAGTCTTCTGGTTCTGGTTCTGAGTTCTCAGGAACTGAAGAAGAACCTGAAGGGGATGATGGTTAAGGCCAAGATCTTGGGCCGGCGACGGATCTGCCTACTTCTCCAAGGGGTGCAGATGCTTCTATCTCCTCGGATTCTGGGGATGCAGTAACTTAGCTTTTTCTTTCTTTTCACTGTGCTTTTCTTTTCCATACTTTTGTACTCGTGCTTCTTGGAATGTTTGTTGTATATAGAAGTATTTTTTTCGTTTAAGTATTGCACAAGTTTTTCTCTTTGCGTACTTTCTGTTTAAGTATTGCGCAAGTTTTAGTTTCTTGCGTCGAGTTATACGAGGCTGCAGGTGTATTTTTCCTCGATAGCATTTGGATTCCAGACATAAGTTCTTCCTGAATCAACCCTTTACCATGAGGGTTTCATAAGAGAGGTACCTCTTATGTTTACAGTGTTCTTGAAGAGGACGTCTCATGTTCATTACGGCACTAACATTTGAAGTACTTGTTTAACTTTCAAATGATAAAATTAATTCATCGATAGGACAAGAAACAAGATAAAAATAAAATAAATTTATTTTATTCCTTTTATTTTCAAAACTACATAAGCATTCGTTGTGCTAAAAAGAAATTGCCATTACTTGTGGCTAACTTGTACAACTTGTTTCTACGGGGCTGGCCCCTCAGTCCCCCGTCTTGATAATAAAACTTTGTTCTCAGATTTCGTAGTCCTGGTCGATGTGGCAGTCATTGTCGTATTCTCATATCATTCCCCCTAGTCTTCGAATGCGAAGAATGCAAATTTGAACATTGGAAGTCTTGCTCCTTTGGAGATTACACTAGTGAATGGTTGGATAATCTTTAGTTCGATAGAAAGCTTCACTTCCCCTTAGGAAGTTTACTATATAGCCAAAGATCCCGTAGTGGCTTGCACTCGTGAATGGTCAGGTAATATTTGGCCCAATAGCAAACTTTACTTCCTGGTAGGAACTTTGCTACCGAGCAAATGACTATCTAACCGCTCTGTCGTGACTCGTTGTATGCATGCCTTGTCATTTAAAGGTCTTATTTTTGCTGACTAAGCTTCCTTCGTAGTATGGTTTTCGTTACTGCCTCATTAAAAACCTTGCCAGAAAAACTCAATTGAGACAAAAATAGGACGAAGGAAAAAATGTACAGCACATACTTTCAGTATAGGCGATGCTCGTCAACAATAGAACCTTTTGAGGTGTGTCACATTCTAGTTGCTCAGAAACTTTACTTTTTCTTGATTTTCCAATTCGTATGACCCTTTCCCGGTGACAGCTAAAACCCGGTAGGGGCCTTCCCACATCGAGCCTAGCTTTCCTGTGTTGAGCTCCCGGGTGTTCCGAGTTAGTTTCATTAAAACCAAGTCTCCTACTTTGAAATAACGGAGGTTGGCTCTTCGATTGTAATATATTTCCATTCTCTATTTTTGGGCTGCCATCCTTGTATGCGCCAAGCCCCCGCATTCGTCGAGCAGCTCCAAATTTTACCAACAATGCTTCATTGTTTGTTTCTTCGTCTGCCCAGAAATATCTCAAGGTAGGTTCCCCTACTTCCACTGAGATCAAGGCTTCTGCTCCGTATACAAGAGAGAACGGAGTCTCTCGTGTTCTTGATTTGGCCATTTTTCGATATGCCCATAGTACTCTTGGTAGTTCTTCGCGCCATTTGCCTTTGGCTGCTTCGAATCTCTTTTTGAGGTTTTGGATAATCACCTTGTTTGTTGATTCTACTTGACTGTTTGCACTCGGGTGATAAGGTGATGGTGTGATCCTTTGATTTTCAAGTCTTCAAGGAATTTTCTGACCTTTGCGCCTATAAAGCGTGGCTCATTGTCGCAGGCTATCTCTTTTGGTATCCCGAATCTGCAAATTATATTCTCCCACAAGAAATATACCACTTTGCGCTTGCCGATTTTTTGGTAAGGTCCTGCTTCAACCCACTTAGAAAAATAGTCAGTTAAAATCAAAAGAAATCTTACCTTAGTGGGGGCTAGCAGCATCGGACCGGCTATATCCATTCCCCACTTCATGAATGGCCAAGGCGACAAAACCGAGTGTAGTAGCTCTGCCGGTTGATATACCAAAGGTGCATGGCGTTGACAGTTATCGCATTTTTTAACATAAGACTTAGCGTCTTGTTCCATCCAAGGCCAGTAGTATCCTGCTCTAATTAACATTAACACTAAGGAATCTGCGCCTGAGTGATCTCCACAGATCCCTTTGTGGACTTCTCTCATGACATAGTTAGCTTCAGAAGCTCCCAAACATCGGGTCAACGGGCCTTGGAAAGATCTTCTATACAATTGACCTCCCTTGAAGCTGTACCGAGCTACTTTAGTGCGTAGATCCTGAGATGCCTCAGGATCTTCAGGCAGTTTTCCGTGCTCGAGATAGTTTATGATCTCATTTCTCCATTTCCAAACCAAATTGGTCGCGTTTACTTCGTAATAGCCGTCTGCGTCTAATACCGAATGCATAAGCTGCACGAATTTCACTATATATTGTTGCACGCGTTCCTCCTTGGGTTCAAAGATCCTATAGACTTGATTTACTACCAATTGGGAGTCACATTTGATTTCTATGACCTCAGAATCCAGTCCTCGGGCTAGCTCGAGTCCTACAATCAAAGCTTCATACTTTGCTTATGTTGATAACCAATTTTTCACTATATTATTTTCAAAATGCATATATGAACATCAATTAATATTTTTCATAATTTCTGCATTTTTTAAGGATTTTCAATTAATTCATCCAAGTATTTCTTTATATATAAATAGTTACCAATTGCATCGCAAATGGTTTTTTTTAATAATCTTAGTGCTTAATTTTATTATTTATATTTATACTAAAGTGTAATTATTTCTTGAACAGCCATATTTATATTTTTAGGGTTATAATTGCAATGACTTTGCAATAATAGCCCACATGTGCATAATTACCTTATTCACAAGAAAATGACCTTTTATATTTTTATAAATATTAAGTAATTATTTCCATGCATAAATATCATTTTTATCATTTATTAGCTATTTTTACGAATTATTTACCAAATTGATTGGGTATTTAACAAAGAGCCACTTTTAATTTAGGACCTTAGCCCAAATTATTACCCCAACCCAATTAAAATCACAACTCACTACCAAAACCCAATTCTTCCAACCCGCCCCAACCCCAGATGGAAGATCAACAGTCCAGGATCCATTATCTTTTTTAATTACACCAACGACCCTAAACCTAATCATTTTCCCAATTCCGCCGCCCCTAAATCCCGTCTTCATCTCTTCTCTCTCAACCTTCCCCTAACTCTAGCCCGCCGTCACCTGAACCCCCTTCAATCTATGGGGTTTCGCTTCGATCTTAGGTCTTATCTGTCCTCCTATTTTTACTGGTGGTATGGTTTTTATGTTATTTGATGGAATCTCGAAGAGATTCGACACAGACTTGGCTTCAGTCCTTCACTTTCTCGATGAATCTTCCTATGTTCATCTCTATGTTTGTGAGTACTGTTATCTTCATGTTTATGGTTCAAATCTATGGTTCCAAACCAGATTTTCTTCCTATCTCGGTCATTTTTAATACGCTAGTCTCTTGCTACTCGAATCTGTTCAGATCCTTGTAGATATGAGATAATCTTAAGTTTTATTTGATATTTCTCTTTAAAAACTTTATGTGTTCTCTTATTATTAACCGGTTTTTTTCTCTCTAAAGCTAGGGTTTCATCCCTCTAAGTTTCTGCAATAATACTAAATTTTTTCTAAGTATTTAACTCTAGTTTTCTTTACTTGTTCGACTGATTCTCATGTCTATGTTCTAAACCCTAGGGTTTCTGCTTATCGCATTGATTGTTTCAATATTTGTCCGTTATTCTTTAATTAACAGAGATTAATTGATTTTATTTGAATAATTAAGGTTCGAAATTATATTATTCTGCTAAGATTGTTACTTTCTGTGATTTTTACCTATTTTCCTTATTTGTGAAACATAAATTAGTACAACTTTTCTTAATTATTCTATTGGTTGGATTTCTGGGTTCTAATTTATTCCAACTGACTTATAGATGCCTATGACTTATTTCTTTCCTTATTTAAATCTCAATCTGAGCTGTTAATTGATTCTCCCCAATTTTAGGGGTCTTTCATAGCCCCAATTAACGGGTTGATTTTACNCCCCCCCCCCCCCCCCCCTTCTGATTTTGAAAAACATGAACACACTTAGAAAGATACAGAAACACACACACACACACAAACTCTTACTCACACACACTCTCCATTGTAATTCTTTATGTTACTTGTGTTTGCTGCATTGTCTAGCCGGCTGAAAGCCAAGGCTACACTATTGGATTCAACTTGCCTTCACCTTCCTGCTTGCTATCTTTTAACTGGTATGTCCCTATTTTTGTTATCATGTTCTCTTCTCTATGCTATGCAGTCAGTTTTATTATGAATTCCAATATGATTCTATTTTGAAATCTGATTCCTAACCATCTTTCTCATTAACCACTATGCCTTAGTTCTTACTATTTTATGTTGTTCCATATGTTTTATAGTAATAGTTTATTTCAGACTTCGATGCTCCTGTTTTCTATGTAGTTCCTGTCTATCTCCTTCTCAACTAGCATGCCTCCATTCTTGTCCTGTTCTATGTGCTGATAATTTACCTTAGCATGTTCCTCACCAATTCATGATTTTTGTGTCCTTCTTTTAAGACTAATATGCTTTAGATTCCTGCTACCTTTTTTGTATGGCCGTCTGATTAGTCATTTTAACTTCAACATGTTTCTCTCTGCTAAATACATATCTATATGATTCCACCTAGTAATAGTTAATAAACTAAGTCAACTTCAGCAATGTGAAACCTTATTTGACTCAATAGTGACCCTGTTCTGCCTATAATTCAAGTGTTTCTGCTCTTTTTGTGACTATTGGTACCCATGTCCGAACCAATCTGCTACGATGTGGTTCTGTTCTATTTGTGATCTTGTAATCTGTTTCTGTTCACTTCTAAAATCCAAGTTGTTTTTTTCTAAAACTATCTCCTACCTTTTTTTCAATTCCCACTCTTAGATATCTAGGGTCCTGCCCCTCCAGTGTGAGCACTGTTTAGGAGTCCATGAGACTCCTCCGAACTCTAACACACTAGGGTTGACCTTTCCAAATTTGTTTACAAAAACTATTTCTTTGAAAAGGTTCTGATGTGAGCACTGGGTCCCTGAGGCCCTTGGGAATTTTGACACATCAGAAGCCATTTGGTGTATTATGGACTATTGGTGTACCTCAGACTTGCTTGAAGGCCTGGCTTCCAGGATTATCATTGGGCCTGCCAAGGCTCCCTATAGTATAGTGATTTTTATTATATAATTCATTTGTATTAGCCTGTAATAACAATCTTTGTAAAATAGATAAGGGGTTATTAGTAAAAGCTGGGGAGGGACTTTATATGTATATATTTTGTTGGGTTCGGGTAGAAGTCATGCCTATAGGTTATTGTGGTGATGATTTATATGCATTAGAAAACATTCCCATAGGACTTATCTCATTCTTTGAAATCCTGAATTTTCACATTTGCATCTTAGAAATCCTGCTTCCAGGTCGTTATCAATTCTGCCTCAAGTACCATATTTTCAAAACCTCTATGTGTGTATTAGAAATCATGTTTCTAGGTTCTTTTGTTGAACTCGCATGGAAATTAGTTAACATCTTCATTCGCCTAGATATCATGTCTATAGGAAACACATATAAAAAATCAGTCTTAACACTTAGACATCATACATATAAGAGATAAGTGTAAAAGCAGCTTCAACACTTAGATATCATGCCTATAGAGAAAAATGTATGAAATCTATTTCTATGTTTAGATGTCATAATGCTTGTAATCAGTTTCAGCACATAGAAAACATGTCTATAGGATCTAAAAGATGAAATCTGCCTATTAAAATCAATCACTGATTTATAATCATGGTCTGGTTAACGTTTAGATATCATGTCTATAGGATTCTGCCTGTTTATCACTTATGCAAGCCTGTAGGATAATTAAAATCATGTGTTAAAATTGTGATTTTCTTCCTGCTTGAAACGTGCTTAGATTCTGTATTAACAAAAATCAGTAGGCAAATTTATAGGTATTCGCTGCATCGCTT
This sequence comes from Nicotiana knightiana, assembly GCA_005239525.1. NCBI lineage: Eukaryota > Viridiplantae > Streptophyta > Magnoliopsida > Solanales > Solanaceae > Nicotiana > Nicotiana knightiana. Next base: position 591 of record ML409937.1, on the reverse strand, counting down.
AATAAAACTGCTATATATTCTGTTTATGCTTATTTAGATATCCTGCCTATAAGATTCCTAAATCATTTAAAACTATTTTTTTGATAAGCCTGCAACTATTTGTCTATTTGTGGAGGTAAACATGAGCCCCTTATTGCTCCTTATGTGACAGTCCCATATGATTTTTGTTTGTCGCTTGGTTTTCTCCTTTTAAGCAACATAGGTGTAGAACCACCTTAAAATAGAGGTCCTAAACACCTCCAGGGCCATAGGTAAGGGACGAGTTGCACACGCATAGAATACGTACCAGATGCTATTAGAACACTTAGATGATAATTGGAAAGGGGAAGGGTAGTTGGGTAGTAAAGGAGATGATGACCTGTGCGCTAATGCTACGCGTGACACCTCTATTTGAAGAAGGTTACTGAGTATTACATAGAAGTGATCCTATATTCTAATAACCCTAGGACCCCCTTTATTCCCGTTTTAAAATGATCTCTATTTGTTTAAATTGCTTTATGACTAATTCTCTTGAATTGAGTTTGTCCAGGATCCACCGTTGTGGACCTCGAGGGGTGCCTAACACCTTCCCCTCAAGGTAATTTCGAGCCC
>ML409936.1:0-19515 GCA_005239525.1 Nicotiana knightiana | reverse complement strand
AAGTAGTCGTTTCCAGAACTTCAAGAGGTATTTACGGGGTCATTTAGACAGGTTGATTTGAACACAAAATTGTAAGAAAAGATTTAGAAAGGGTGCCTTTGGATTTTTTTGTCGAATCTGAGTGCTTAAAATATTAATGCCTGAAACTTTGTACTTAAATCTGAGAATAAACAGCCTTGAGGCTAAAGGCTCTTCGCGTTTTTCAGGCCCTCCGGATTATGCTCAGACCTTGATGGGCCATTATCAATAGTTTGGTCCATCTTAAACTATCCAGAATAGCCATGTTTGAGTCCAGTGTACCTAAAACAAATATTGAGCTAATTATACACATTTTTTTTTGAAAATTATGGGAACACATGAACTAATGAAAGGGAAAAAGCCTGATCTTAATAGTAACCAATAATTATAGGCAGAGATAGAAGAAGAAACAGAAAGAAAGAAAGAAGAAAAGGGATTTACAAAACTGACATTACCTAAAAGAAACGATTAACATGCAATTTTGGTTTTTTAAAATAATATGTAAAGAATAGTAAGGAAGAAGGTAGAATACTCGTTGAAGGAAACTTGGCCGAAGAAATCGAGGGTCGCTGGACCTCGGCCGGATTCTGGTAGGGTTTGAAAATGACTCAAACGCTTGTGAATCGATTGCTATAGTCAAGAGCAATTGACTCACGAAGGTTTGATCCATTGATTATCTTTGAATCGCCCGGTGGGGGAAGCTAGGGTTTCTGGATTCCTAGATCTAAGATTGGTCGATTTTGGGCGAGTTTTTGGGCAAAATGGTTGTGGGATGGGATTAAGGGGAAGGTGAGGATTGTCTGGTGAGAAGTTGGGGTTGATTGGAGGTCGTCCGCCACCGGTAGGCGATTTTCGGTGGGCGGAGCAAGGTGGGAACCCTAGGCGGCTAGGGTTTTTAGAGAGAAGAGAGAGAGAGAGAGACGGACGAAGTTGAAAGGGGGGGTTAGACTTCTAAATGAATGGGGATGGTAGGGTTTAGTTTGGACATTTATATAGTTTAGAGGGGGTGAGTTTCTGGTCGTCTGATCTATTTCGATCAATGGCCAGGATTTAACTCATTAACCCAAACGGGGTCATTTGGAGGGGTGCTGGGGCAGGGCGAGTAAGGGGTTTGGGCCTGGGTTATTTGAGTGTATAGAAATAGGGATTGGGCCTGGGTATTTCTTGGCCCAGGTCCGATTTTGCTTTCTTAACTAATTGACTTAATTAATCTAATTAAGTTAAAATCTAATTTAATCCAAAAAAATGCAGTAATTAATTTTAAACCTTATTTTTCATCTATTTACATATTAATTAAGAATAAAACAACCAATTTTGTATTCCTAATTAAATCTATGATTTATCGAATAGAAAATGATTAATTTCTTAGTAATCAGTTAGTAAAACTACATTACGTTAAATAATCGTCATTCGTCTATTATTTAATTAATTATGAATAGTAATTCATAATTCTTTGGTAATAGTGATGCAAATTTTAATAATTTTAAAAGATGAATTAAGGATATGCAAAAATCCAAATAATTCACAATTAATTACTGAAAAATCAACAAAAAATCATAAAATCAATTGATTTATTGAGATTTTTATAGGACAATACGGCGAGTAAAAAATCACATGCTCACAACTGCCCCTCTTTGCTCAGAAACACGAAGAGTTTTCGGGCAAAGACAAAGTGAGCAGCAATGAACGACTTTTACCTATTCATATGTTCCATTGTGAAGCGTTTTGAAAAGTTTGACCGAACCCTGCTTCAAGGTTGCCTACATATTCTTGGCTATAAAGAAATCACGTCAGTGTAGTTCTGGCAATTTTAGTAGCTGGGACTACCGAGCAACTGTGGTTTCACTGCGGTTGCTGCTGTTACTACTGCTGATCTCCTTATTACACCCAAGTACAAAACCAAGGATTAACTAAAACCGATTAGCTGCTAAATTACAAGATTCCTATCTAGGACTGGGTCTTGAGTCTTGATCTTTTGCTTACTCTGACCTGGATCCTGACGTTTGTTAGTCGCAGGTGCTGGTTTTGTCTTGTCGTTCCTAGGATCAAAACGGGATATACTGGAAGGATAACTTCAATCTCGTCCTGAGTAGTCCATATCCTCCTCGTTTGTGCACTTTTGGATTCAATCTTCTCTTTTTTCTTTTTGTTTTGTTATTTTGGATCGAAAATTCTTCTTTTGATCGTCTAGAGTTCCAATGTTCTAGCAACGTAACCTGCATAAAAATCAAAAGAAACGAACGAAATTTCCTGCCCCAGTTTTCACTAGAAAAATTTCGTGAGTTATTGTAATAAAATCTATGCTATTTTATTATTGAAAGCAATAAAATGCCGGGAACTGCGTACCTGGAGTGAATGCCGACTAGGGGGGTGGATACCCTATGCCTAAAAGGTGAAATAAACTAGGTATTGGAGACCCTATGTTGGAAAAGATCGACAGGCTATGCTGTCGTTAAGAAAATATCACCAGGTTACGCCGGTGTCTGGGGAAGGATCAACAGGTTATGTTGTTGTCAAAAAAGAAATCACTGGGTTATGCCAATGTCTGGAGATGATCAACAGGTTATGCCGTTGTCAGGAAGATCACTAGGTTATGACGGTGTCTGGGGAGGTCAACAGGTTATATTGTTGCCTGGGGAAAAGAGATCACTGGGGTTGTGCCAGTGTCTGGAGAAGAAACGATAACCGGGTTATGCTGGTGTCTAGAAGAGTCAACAGGTTATGTTGTTGCCTGAAAAAGAGATCACTGGGTTACGCCAATGTCTGGAGATGATCAACAGGTTATGCTGTTGTCAGGAAGATCAACAGGTTATGCCGGTGTCCGGGGAGGTCAACAGGTTATGCTGTTTCCTGAAATAGAGATCAAATGGGTTATGCCTGTGTCTAGAGATGATCAACAGGTTATGCTGTTGTCACAAAGATCACTAGGTTACGCCGGTGTCTGGAAAGGTCAACAGGTTATGCTGTTGCCTGGGGAGAAAGGGAGTGATCAACATGTTAGGCTGTTGTCAGAAAGATCACCAGGTTATGCAGGTGTGTGGAAAGGTCAATAGGTTATACCGTTGCCTGGGGAAGAGGGAGTGACAACAGGTTATGCTGTTGCCTGACATAGAGACCACTGGGTTATGCCAGTGTCTGAAAATGATCAACAGGTTTTGCTGTTATCAGGAAGATCGCCAGGTTATGCTGGTGTCTAGGGAGGTCAACATGTTATGTTGTTGCCTGGGGAAAAGAGATCACTGGGGTTATGCCAGTGTCTGAAGATGATCAACAGGTTATGCTGTTGTCAGGGAGATGATCGCCGGGTTATGCCGGTGTCTGGAAAGGTCAACAAGTTATGCTGTTGCCTGGGGAAGAGGGAGTGATCAACAGGTTATGGTGTTTCCTGAAATAGAGACCACTGGGTTATGCCAGTGTCTGAAAATGATCAATATGTTATGCTATTGTCAGGAAGATCACCAGGTTATGCTGGTTTCTGGGGAGGTCAACAGGTTATGCTGTTGCTTGGGGAAGAGGGAGTGATCAACAGGTTATGCTGCTGTAAAAAAGATCACCAGGTTATGCTGGTGTCTGAAAAGGTCAACAGGTTATGCTGTTGCCTGGGGAAGAGGGAGTGATCAACAGGTTATGCCGTTGTCAGAAAGATCACCAGGTTATGCCGGTGTCTGGAAATGTCAACATGTTATGCTGTTGCCTGGGGAAAAAGGAGTGATCAACAGGTTATGCTACTATCAGAGATATCACCAGGTTATGCCGGTGTTTGGAAAGGTCAATAGGTTATGCTGTTGCCTGGGGAAAAGGGATCACTAGGGTTATTCCAGTGTCTGGACAGGTCAACAGGTTACACTGTTGCCCCGGAAAAGAGATCACTGAGGTTATGCCAGTGTCTGTTTGGGTAAGGGACCCTACGTTGGCATCAACTGAGGAATGGGATATCCTTGGTTGAAAAATGTTTGGCTAGGGGTTGAGGGTCCTATGCTACTTTAGGGTTGCATCATATTCAACTTCATTTCTTCTCCTTTTTTATGTATATGCGGGAAAAGATTTTTGGAGGAAGCTTCCCTTTCTTTGGAGTCAATGCTGCAAAGTTCTTTCTAGCTCTTGCGCAATTCCTTTTGATTGCTTCTGCTTTTACACAGTTGCTTTTGCACCTGTTTCCTATTTTCAAACAAAGAACAATTTGTTAGTTTGAAACGGTGGTTGGTTTTGCGGCCTTGATTTTCAACTGCTTGATCTCAGTTCTTATGATGAAGGTCTCAACCACTTGCTTGCTTGTTTGCTTGCTGGGGATTGGGTTTCATATCTCATCCCCGAGACCTTGGCTTTCCAGATTCTACCCGGTCGATCGGTCACGTTGAACCCAACATTTTGTTTTGTTTTTGCCTTTGTAGGCTTTTCACTTGCTTTTCTATTGGATTTCCAGAGTATCAGGGGGGGGGGGGGGTTGGCCCCTCAAATCCTGTTGCGACGGTTGGTCGTGTGAGACTTAACCTTTTCAACTTTATTTCGCCTCTATTGGCTTTTCACTTCTGACTTTTCTTCCAATTGTAGCTTTAAGCCACCGGGAATACTTCGGCTTTTCAAACCTTGCCCAGATGGTTAGCCACGCGGGGTTTCACCTTTCAACTTCATTTGCCCTTATAGGCACTTCAATTTGACTTTCTCCTTTCAAGGTTTTGAGTTTGAATCATCGGCCATTGTGGCCAGTCGGGATCGACTCGATGTCCCCGACGAGGCTGGGTGCCCTTGGAATATTGACCCGTATCAAATGAGAGCCCTGTAAATTAGTCTTGCCATCTTTTCTTTGCCTTAGTTTCAGGACAAAGTTAGACCGAAAGGGATTCAAAAGAAGAATAACGACAGAGTGGACAATGAATTTAAACAAGAGCTGTCCCTTTCGGGGAAAGAAAAGAAGGACTTATCTGGAGTGCATGCGGGCTTTAATGAACATGACATGCCCTTTGGACTGGATGCCTGATCCTTGTAAACCGTACGACTCTTAGAGATTCATCACAACTATTACCTCGAGATTGAGAAACCTTGCCCCGGATGGATCCATTGTCCTTTTCGATTAGTGGCGCCCTTTGCGGGTTTTCACCGACTAGCCTCTCTTGTTTCTCTTCTTACCGTCGCCTTGTAGTGCTCTTTGCGAGTTTTCACTAACAAGATTCTCTCATTTTGATTTCTCTACTCACCGTCGCCTTACAGTGCCAGTGTGGGATTTCACCGATAAGACTCTCTCATTTTAATTTCTCTCACTGCTTGTATCTGCTCCAAACAAACTGTATNCATTTGCCCCAGCTTAAACTCTTGGGGAAATGTGAAATTTTTATTTTGGTGTGACTGAACCCCAGGGAGAGGCTGCCTACGTATCCTTTCGGAATCAAGTCGAACGTAGTTCAAGAAACTTTTGTTGTTGTTTTTGTTTCTTTTTGATTTTTTTTTATAAGAACTTCGGGTTCCAAAGAGGGTAATCAAAGAAGAGTAACCGGCTCAAAGGGTTTGCAAAAAGGGTTAATGCTGTTTGGGTAGCGATAATGAAAGCCTTCGTCATCCCAACCGGAGAACACTTGCAAATATATAGAGGATCAAACATAGTACCTTTTGACGGCATCTGCATTAACAGCCGTTTCGAGGTCGTTTCCTTTGATGTCTCCCAATTATAACGCTCCTTTTGGTAGCAATTTCCTTATGATGTATGGACCTTTCCAGTTTGGGGCGAATTTTCCTTTCGCTTCTTCGTGGTGTGGGAGGATACGTCTTAAAATGAATTGCCCTACCTCGAAGTTCCTAGGTTGCACTTTCTTGTTGTAAGCGCGGGCCATTCTTTGCTGGTATAATTGTCCGTGGCACAGTGCGGCCATTCTTTTCTCGTCAATCAGCGTTAATTGCTCTAGTCGGGTCTTGACCCACTCATTGTTTTCAATTTCTTCTTCGACAATAACCCGAAGGGAAGGAATTTTGATTTCAGCGGGTATTACAGCTTCAGTGCCATAAACCAATAGGTATGGGTAGCTCCCACAGATGTACGCACGGTCGTGCGGTATCCCAACAATGCAAAAGGTAACTTTTCATGACATTGTCTAGATGTTTGAATCATTTTCCTAAGAATTTTCTTGATGTTTTTGTTTGCTGCTTCAACGGAACCATTTGCTTTGGGCCGGTAAGGGGTCAAGTTGCGGTGTGTTATCTGAAACTGTTCACATACCTCTCTCATCAAGTTACTGTTTAGATTTGTGGCGTTGTCGGTAATGATGGTTTTTGGGATACCAAAACGACAGATGATATTAGTGTGCACGAAATCCACCACCACTTTCTTAGTGACAGCTTTGAACGTGACGGCCTCGACCCATTTCGTGAAATAGTCGATAGCAACCAAGATGAATCTGTGTCCGTTTGAGGCCCTTGGCTCGATTGGCCCAATGACATCCATTACCCAAGCAACAATGGCCAGGGCGCCGACATAGGATGCAGTTCTGAAGGTGGCGCATGGATTAGGTCACCATGTATTTGACACTTATGGCACTTCCGGACGAAACCGAAACAATCTTTCTCCATGGTCATCCAATAATATCCAGCCCGCAAGATTTTCTTTGCGAGGACGTACCAATTCATATGGGGACCGCATACTCTTGAATGGACCTCGGCCATGATCTTTTCGGCTTGTTTGGTGTCAACACATCTTAACAAATTTAGATCGGGTGTCCTTTTATACAGTACTTCCCCACTTAGGAAGAAACTGCTGGCGAGCCTTCAGACGGTTCTCTTTTGGTCTCTGTTGGCCTGCTTGGGATACCGTTTTGTCTTCAAAAATCTTATAATATCATGATACCATGGTTGGACATCGAACTCTACTTCGACCGTGTTGCAGTAACCATGTCTTTCCTTGATTTGGATCTCCAATGGGTCTATGCGAACATTACCTGGATAGGGAAGCATTGCAGCTAGGGTGGCCAGGGCATCAGCTAACTCATTGTGGCACCGAGGAATATATCTGAACTCAACGGTTTTGAATCGCTTACTAAGATTCTCCACATGCTGTCTGTAGGGAAGGAGCTTAACATCTCGGGTTTCCCACTCTCCCTGAGCCTGCTTAATGATCAAATCGGAGTCCCCCATGATCAACAACTCCTCTACATCCATGTCAACGGCCATGTTCATTCCCATTATACAAGCTTCATATTCAGCAGTATTGTTTGTGCAGAAGAAACGGAGGCGGGCCGTGGCTTGGTTGTCCCGCGGGTGAAATCAAGATTGCTCCTATCCCGATACCTTTCGCATTGGCTGCCCCGTCGAAGAACATTTTCCAAGTGTCAGCTCCTTCCGAGAATACTTCGATGGAATTGATTTCTTCATCCGAAAAATAAGTTCTCAAAGGCTGGTATTCATCATCGACCGGATTTTCAGCTAGATGATCGGCCAATGCTTGAGCTTTCATAGCCGTGTGAGTAACATATACAATATCGAATTCTGTGAGCAAGATTTTCCATTTGGCTAATCTCCCGGTGGGCATTGGCTTTTGGAATATGTACTTCAAAGGATCAAGTCTCGTGATGTGGTAGGTGGTATAAGCTAGAAGATAATGTATGAGCTTCTGAGCCACCCAAGTTAGAGCGCATCAAGTCCTTTCTAACTGAGAATACTTGGCCTCGTAGTTTGTGAATTTCTTACTTAAGTAATAAATGGCTTGCTCTTTCTTCCCGGTTGCATCGTGTTTCCCAAGAACACACCCAAAAGAGTTTTCTAGCACCGTCAGGTATAGGAACAAAGGCCTCCCTAGTTCTGGTGGGACTAACACTGGAGGATTAGACAGGTATTCTTTGACCTTGTCAAAAGCGCCCTGACACTCGTCTGTCAATTCGATGGCCGCATCGTTTTTCAATAGCTTGAATATAGGCTCGCATGTGGAGGTCAACTGAGCGATGAACCTGCTGATGTAATTCAACCTACCCAACAGACTCATGAATTCCTTCTTGGTTATTAGGGGTGGGAGATCCCGGATAGATTTTATCTTTGTTGGGTCCAGCTCGATGCCCCGTCGACTGACTATAAATCCCAGTAATTTTCCGGATGGAACTCGGAAAGCTCACTTGGCTGGGTTTAACTTCAAATTATATCTGCGCAGGCATTCAAAGAATTTCCTCAAATGCTGCACATGGTCATTTTGGGTTCTGGACGTAATGATCACATCATCCACGTACACCTCAATCTCCTGATGCATCATGTTGTGAAATATGGCGGTCATGGCCCTCATATAAGTTGCCCCAGCGTTCTTTAAACCAAATGGCATGACCCGATAATAGTACGTTCCCCAAGGTGTAGTGAAGGCTGTATTTTCTGCATCTTCTTCATCCATCAACACCTGGTGATATCCGGCATAGCAATCGACAAAAGACTGTACCTCATGTTTGGCACAATTGTCCACTAAGATGTGTATTTTTGGCAGCGGAAAATTATCTTTGGGACTGGATTTATTTAGATCCCAGTAGTCGACACATACTCAGACCTTTCCGTCCTTTTTAAGCACCAGAACAACATTGGCTAGCTAGGTGGTGTATTGGACCACTCGGATTACTCCAGCCTTTAGTTGTTTAGTGACCTCTTCTTTGATCTTGTCACTCATGTCTATTTTGAACTTCCTCTTCTTTTGTTGGATCGGTGGATGACTGAGTAGGTTGGCAATTTGTGCACCCCCAAGTCCATACTTAGTCCGGGCATGTCGTCATAGGACCAAGCAAATACATCTTTGAATTCTAATAGTAGTTGAATCAAGGTGTCTCTAGTCTTTTTATCCGTGTGGACGCTTATCATGGTTTCTCGAATCCCCTCTTCACTGCCCAATTTAACGGGTTCCGTTTCATTTAAGTCTGGCTTGGGCTTATTCTCGAATTGTTCCAATTCTCGATTTATTTCCCTAAAAGCCTCTTCTTCGTCATATTCCAGTTCTTGATTCATTATTTTGAGGCTAGACGACGTATTAGGATCAGAGCACGAAGTCTGAAAGCATGTCATGTTTTTTAAAGCCGCATTATTAGGACTGAAAAAATAAGAAAAGTAAACAAAAATCAGAAAGAATAGTAGACGATGAAATTTTGATTTCATTTCATTGAATTTGAACATAGGAGGGTTTACATCGAAATTTAAAGGCAAGAATTTAAAACTTGAGTTACACCCTGAAATAACTCATAGTGCAGAAAGGATGGCAAAAAGCTGAACTACCGAGACTCTCGCCAGACGGGGAATGGAGTAGCCTCCCAGTTTTGCAACTTGGCATCAGTCCCCATATACTGTACTTCGGCAGTGCTGGAGCCCTCTCCTGGTTGGAACATATGATCCTCATACATTATTTGCCTCATTGCTCCGCATATTTCTTCTATTTCTTCGGCCGTAGAAACCTCTTCTTCATATACCACGTATTTTGGCTTGACAAATGATGCGGTGATATGTGGGATCGGCTGAGGCAATACCAAACCATTTTTCTTGCGTTGGTCAGCCCATTGTTCATCGTCTGGGGTAGCTTGAAACCCTATGCCAAAATTGTTTTTATTGGCAGGCAAAGTGACGGGTTCTTTAATGCCTTGCAAGGACACCCCAAGCCCTTTTCCAGGTGTGTAACCATGTTTGATCATGTCGTTGGCGACCATAATTGACGCGTATGATAGGAAGGGTTGAGGGCATGGGGTTCCTTCCTCATGTTGGTCCGCAACCACAATCTCAAAAGCCTGATAGACTATGTGCTCGCTGCCTCTCTTGCTTCCAGGCATGGGGCTAATGGGTCCCTGTAAATAGATTTCTTGTCTTCCCCATGGACCACGATTTCCTGGTCCTCATATTCGAACTTCACCATCTGGTGGAGAGTAGATGGAACTGCCCCCGCCGCATGGATCCAAGGCCTTCCCAAGAGATAATTGTAGGAAGTATCCATATCCATGACCTGGAATGTTACTTCAAAGTCTACAGGGCCGATTGTCAAGACCAAATCAATCTCCTCGATCATGTCACTCTTGATACCATCGAATGTTAGGACGCACACATTGTTGGGCTTGATTCTTTCATTCCCGATCTCCATTCTTTGTAAGGTCGATAGAGGGAAAATATCAACCCCAGACCCAACGTCCATCATAACTCTCTTCACGTAGTAACCTTCACATTTAACAGTTAGGTGGAGAGCTTTGTTGTGGGTGGACCCCTCCGGGGGCAAATCATTCTTGCTGAACGAAATTCTGTTGACCTCAAAAAATTATTCTGCCATCCTCTCCATTTGCTCGACTGTGGTGTTGGCTGGAACGTATGCTTCGTTGAAGGTTTTGATCAGGATCTTCTGATGCTCGCTTGAATTTACCAGCAAAGATAGAAGCGAGACCTGGGCGGGTGATTTCCTGAGCTCTTTGATTATGGCGTATTCAGAGGTTTTCATATTCTTGAAGAATTCTTCTGCCTCTCCAGCGTTGGTCGGCCTTTTGGGCAGAAAGCATTTCATCTTGCTTTTGTTTAGCTCTTCCGGGTCGAGGTATTTCTCTGAAGAGTTTATATCTCCTGTCTCCCCGGTAATCTCTTTCCCTTTGTATGTCACCATCATCTTGCGGTAATTCCACGGGATGGCAGTAGTATTCTTTATGGGAGTTTGCAACGCGCGACTAATAACCACGGGCTCATTCAGCCTGGGTGAAATTATTTGCCCCCGTGCCGCATACGTCCCCTACGGGACATATATTTTTTAGCCATTTATTACTGTCCTGTTGAATTGTAACCTTTTGGGAGGGCTCAACACACTTTGTTCTTTCCTGTGTGCCTTGGGGATGTAAAGGACATCATTTTTAGAGGGTCCCTTATTTGTCCCAGTCTCAGTCTGTTCCGTGAACTGGGGACGTGGTTACTCTTTCTCATCTCCTTGGATGGATTGGGTGCTGTCTTGGGTTTCCTTTATACATCTGTGATGGCGATGATGGCCTTTAGAGCTGGATCAAAATCTTGGTCCTCGCAAATCATGCCGATGACGGGCCCATGATTGTGAGCGGGCAGTGGATTGTTTGTCACATTGGGAGCTTCTTTGTCCCTTAAAACCACTTTCTTTTGTTCTATAAGGCTTTCCACGGCCCTTTTGAGGATCCAACAGTCCTCCGTGTCGTGCCCTTCTGCTCCGGAGTGGTAAGCACAACTGGTACCCCGTCTATATGATGGTGATTGAGGATTCTGTCCGTTTGGAGGTACAGGTTGCAGGAGCCCCATCTGGACCAACTTTGGGAAAAATCTGGAATATGGCTCTCCGATGGGAGTGAAATTAAGTCTCCTTGGTGGCTCTCTGGGGTAGGCATTGTACGGGTAGCTGTTTTGAGGTGGGCGTTGATTATATGGAGTTGAGGGACGATGGTTATTTTTTGGGGGTGGAGTTCTATTTTGATTGTATTGTTGTGGTGGCCTAGGATGTGGCTGAGCGTTCATTACCGCATAAGGAAAAGGGGGAGAAGCATAAGCTGTATCTTGGTGAGGATCGTACTGTTGGGAAGCTTTAGGAAATGGGCGTGGGTATTGTCGAGGTTTCCTGACATCGGAAACCATCATGGCCCCTTCTTCTTTCTTTTTCCTGCTAGCTGCAACCCCGAATTTGCCTTGGATGGCCTGAGAGGTCGCTCTTATGGCAGATTGGCTCAGGATACGACCATTTTTTAGCCCGTTCTCCACCATTTCTCCAATTTTAATTGCTTCCGCGAATGGTTTGCCCATGGAAGACATCATATTTTGGAAGTAATCAGCTTCCTATGCTTGTAGAAAAACGCTAGCCATATCAACCTCATCCATAAGAGGTTTGACCCTGGAGGCTTGCTCACGCCATTTGATGGAATACTCTCTGAGGGTTCTTTTTGAGATTGGATAGTGAGTTCATATCGGGAGCGATGTCCACATTGTATTGGAATTGTCGGACAAAGTCCCGTGCCAAGTCATCCCATATGTGCCAACGGGATATATTCTGGTCCATGTAACATTTTGATGCAATTCCCCTCAAACTTTCTCCAAAATATGCCATGAGAAGTTCCTCCTTCCCACCTGCTCCCCTGAGCTGGTTGCAGTATCTTTTCAGATGGGCTATGGGGTCTCCATGCCCGTCATATTTTTCAAACTTGGGGGTATTAAACCCGAGAGACAGATGGACGTGCGAGAACATGCACAAATCTGCATAGGAGACACTTTTATGCCCGCTCAGCCCCTGTATATTTTTGAGGCTCTGTTCAATACTCTTCATTTTTCGAGTTATTTCTTCATTCTCGAAGCTTTTCTTATCCTGTCCCAAAGTGAACTCGGGTTGTGTTTGTTGGGGATATGCATTGGGAGTAGCATGAGTTGTATCCTGATGGACGGATGGAATTTGGAATGTGAATGCTGGCGGCTCGAAACTTGGCCCAGAGATAGTTGGTGTGGCCGTGGCGGAGATTTGTGGTGCGGTGAAAATGTTGGAAGACACACCAGAAAATAAGGCCTGGGGGCGAACCTCAGAAGGCCTTCTGGCAAAGTGAGTCGACATAGTTGGATATCCAAATGGCGTGGCTGGGTAGCTTATGGGGATGTGTGACGCACCTCCTGCCCTGGGGATTATCTCTGGGAAACCCGGGATGGTACTGGGTGGTTCCCTACCATTGGACCATGCATCCCACATTTCCAGCATGCAGCAGCGCAGAGTCCTGTTCTCTTTAGCTGTTGCGGACCCCGATGTTGGGACGACTGGATTTAGGTCTTCCACGGTGGAGTTGACGATTGGCAGGTGACTTTCAGATGTCATTTCTATGCTCCCCTTTGATCTAGTGAAGTAAGGATGGGAAGCCAGGGTACCGCAAAACCAACCACCTTAAAATAACTTTTAATTGAACGAACAGAACGTTAGTTTAAAAACATTGATCACATAGGCAACTTGCACGTACGGGGTATGCAATGCACCTGATGCATTTCTATATGTCTTTGCCACAGTTGTGTATTTCCTCCCGGCTTTATCTCTTGGTTTGTTTTTCTTTTTATTATTTTTCCTTTTACTTTGTTATTGCTTCTGCTTTTTATTCCTCGCTCGGTTTCCTTTCGTATGGTTATGATCGAATCCTATGTGGATTGCCTACGTATCACGGAGCCACGTCAATCAGATCATCACGTAGTTCATGCTAGCAAAACCCAAAGAGATGCATATATATTTTTTCTTCATTCTAAAAATTTCCATTCATTAAATAAACACTTTTGATTACAGAAAATTGGCAGCCCATTTTTGGAATTACAGAGTTTGCAAAACAAACTTGACGCATATTTTCTATAATATAAAAACTAACAGTGGACTCAACACATGACTATGACTAGAAAAGTGAGGTACAGACTCGAAAACATCAAGAATACATTAGTGCTTCCGTTGCTCCAGGGGCCTGTGGGGCATCATTCGGCCTTGCCACGGGCCTGCGTGCTATGTCTTGTCGGAGGCGGTAAAGGTCATCCATTATCTTGTGGACGAAGATCATAACTGCTGAGAAGAAAGTGGTCCGAGTCATATCTTCACATTCCTGACATGTGGTGACGATATAGTCAGCTATCTCTTGGACCCTTTGCCTGATAATACCCTTCTCTTAGGCATCCTTGTGACTCTGTTCTTGCCATTGTTGCAACTCTTTTTCTAACCGAGCCATCATGGCATAACACTGTTCCCTCTCTGTTTTAAACCTTTTTGCTTGTTTGGCCATCTCGTTCTCGACAGCGGCCAATTTTTCCTTCAAGCCCACCACTTCCTAGTCATATTTCCTTTTTAGTCTCTGAACAAATTCTGTTCTTTCTCCTGCACTTCTCGTCAAGTATGGGTGAATGCTTCACAGGCCCAGTAACAGGAGATAGGAAACCTCAGCAGACATATTGATAACCTCGCTGAGAGGGAGCCACCCGAACTTCCACTCGATTTGGTTAGCAGTCAGTGAGCTCAAGTATGAGTGCCAGGCTTCCGTGCCTTCAGGGAATTGATGGCCTTTTACCCGAGTACTATGTTCCTCAATGCAGTTCAAACCGGTTAAACCGTAGTTCATGTAGCCCGGGCAGCGACAGAGGTGTTCGATTAGCCAGATTTGTAGGAGCAGGTTGCACCCCTCAAAGAATTTTCCCCCAGATTGGCAAACTGTCAGAGCACGGTAAATCTCAGCTAAGACCATCGGTATAAGTGTGCTATTGGACTTTTTCATCATGAAGTCTTCTATTCCCACAAGTCCGATGTCTATGCATCCGTCACCTCTAGGGAAAATCAAGGTGCCCAAGAGTGCTACCACAAAAGCTAGCCCCCGGCGGGCTTCCCATTTAGCCTGATCTTTGTGAGTTAGACCAGTGTTGTTAGCCTCATAACCCTGGGGATCTCCATAATGTCTGTACAGAAAGTAGAAAGTGCAGAAGCCTTCGGACAAGTGTGGGTCTTTGACGTCCCGGCTAATGTTCAATAGATCTAAAAACTTGTGGGGAGTCACCACCCTGGGTGCCACTGGGTACCAACTTCTGAGATTGTCATTGAGACCAGCATACCCCGCTATTTCCTCTAGCGTGGGCATCAATTCAAAGTTCGAAAAGTTGAATACATTATGGGCAGGATCCCAGAACGGTACAAGAGCCTCAACGATGTCCAACCTCGGCTTGATCTTTAAAAGGCCGGTAAGTCCCCCTAAAGCTTTTATAACAGACTTTCTACTGGTTTCCCCCAAGTTTCTCCACCACATATGGAGTCCTAGAGGGATTTCCTCGACTGCTTTGAAAGGGATGTTTTCAACTGCATTCATCCTGGACATTCGTTTTTTTATTAAGACCACAGAATTTTTTTTGAAAAGTGTCATTTCGGCAAAGGGTTTTGTAATAAAGAAAAATGGACCACCTTTATGAATACGGCCTTTTTAAGGCTGTGCTCGCGAATTTTAAAGACAAAACACAGGCTGCCACTTTTGCAAAACGGCCTTCCGACGCCCCACTTGGGCGATCAGGCTATAATGGCGTTACCTAATTTTATTTAGGGCTATATCCTTTTGATTTTGGAAAGTGGAGTTGGACCCGATGAGGGTTTCCTACGTATCCCACACCCGTGAGAATCAAACAATGCGTAGTTCGGGAAAATCCTGACTGATTAAAAATGTACACCCACTCATTTTGTTTTATATATATATTTTTTCAGAAAATTTGGCGGAGTTTTGGGGTAAATACGAGGATTTCAAAACAGGGTGAATTCTCTATTCTACCTCACTCTTGGTTTTTCCGTTCATTTTTTGGTTTAGCCGGTCAATACACAAGATGAGACAAATAAATGCATACGTAGCAAGTAAGATGCATCAGGGTAGTCTTTCATTTCGGGTACACCTGTCCTAGACGGACCCAACCCCTGTGTTGAGACCCCTAAGTCAAATGCACATGATGCAAATAAGCATTCCCACTAGGGATCCGACATAAGGTTTTGTTATTTTAGGTTTAAACCTGGGGTTTTGTTCTAGACCAGGATTACCCGAGCGGACAGCTCGAGCAGAGGTCGGGGCAACGTACCGGGAATACAAAAGCTTCACCGGATTTGCAACTTATCCATACCTCGTTCTAAAATTTGGATATGAATCTAACAGAAAAGAAGTCACACGAAGTGCACACTTCCCAGATGATTTGTAAGACTCAGAGCGAAGAGGGGTTTCGGCACAATTTATATCCAATTCAGCTAATATTAAAGCGGTAAAAGGCGACATTTAGCACACTAGGTTCAAACATGTAAAATCAGATAAAAAAAGCCAAATATAACAGTTATTCTAAGCTCGAATTCTTGAACCCTGAACCAGAGATTCTGTGTTCGGTCCCCAACGGAGTCGCCAAAGTTGTCACACCTCCTTTTTCACTACCATAGATTAATGAAGGGGTAATAAGGGAGTTTTTACAATTAAAGTGACACTATTCGATTTTGGGATTATTTATTGGTTTCAGAGTCGCCACCCGGATTTTTTACGGTGTTCTGGGACACCATTTATTTATTAAAATCCCAAACCGAGGAAATTTTGACTCTGTTTAAAATGTCTGCGACCATAAATCCGAGTAAGGAATTCTATTAACCCGGGAGAAGGTGTTAGGCATTCCCGAGTTCCGCGGTTCTAGCACGGTCGCTTAACTATTATTATTTGGCCTAAATTGTCTGATTATTTACATATTTTTCCCTATTGTGCATTTAGAACTTTAAATTTTTAAACCACTTTTAACGTTTATGGATTATTTTGAAACAAGTCACGATGTCGTGCACTTATTTGTTTTTTGGGACATATTATAATTACGCCACATGAAAATGCACCCGCAATTACAACATGTGATTTTTATTATAACTTGAAGTTGAAGACGGGGTCATGAGTTGTCGCACCAGCGTGTAGATTTACGTAGTCAAGACTATGGTCGTGACGGTTTTATAATGCCCATTTGCGGCGATGTTTGAGTTTTCTATTTTTTGAAAGAGCGTTTTAGTTTTAAGATCGATTAGGACGTTTATGGATTTATCTTGGACAAGTTACGATGACGTACACTTGTTGTTTTTTGAACACATAGCAAAACGTCACATGAAATGC
Organism: Nicotiana knightiana; assembly: GCA_005239525.1. Classification (NCBI taxonomy): domain Eukaryota; kingdom Viridiplantae; phylum Streptophyta; class Magnoliopsida; order Solanales; family Solanaceae; genus Nicotiana; species Nicotiana knightiana. The sequence continues at coordinate 2,923 of ML409936.1, read as the reverse complement.
ACCCGTGATTGCTATGCGCATTTTTAGTTGTTTAGAATTGAGGGTCGGGGGCATGAGTTTCACTCCCGAGTGTAGTTTATTGTAATTTTGAGGTAATGATCAATTTTTTTCAAGTTTCAAAGTAAAGGTATGCATTCTACCTAAGGATTACCTAAAATGATATTCACTAGTCTAATAGACAACATGTTTTGGGGTATGGCCATTTTTAGCCCAATTAATCGTTTAACGCTTCGGCGAATCCTAATTGTGACTAATTCAATAAGGGTAAAAGCTATACAACTACAAAGAGAATCGTGCCATCATATAGAGAAAATCGAAATACTGATTTGCAAATCACTTAGTTAGAACAGTCAAATGAACACATAGCATCTTGACTGAAATAGTTTTATCAACATCAAATGACCTAAACTCATACTTCTTGATATACACCTTGAGTTCTACATATTGCTGTAAATCTGGACTCTTAAGAACACGAGATAAATCTGATGAGAGCTACTTTGAATAGAAAACTCATATTTATATATACTTCAAAATTCCTTTGATCTAAAAGTAGTCGTTTCAAGAACTTCAAGAGGTATTTACGGGGGTCATTTAAACAGGTTGATTTGAACGCAAAATTGTAAGAAAAGATTTAGAAAGGGTGCCTTTGGACTTTTCTTTCAAATCTGAGTGCTTAAAATATTAATGCCTGAAATTTTGTACTTAAATCTGAGAATAAACAGCCTTGAGGCTAAAGGCTCTTCGCGTTTTCCAGGCCCTCTGGATTATGCTCAGACCTTGATGGGCCATTATCAATAGTTTGGTCCATCTTAAACTATCCAGAATAGCCATGTTTGAGTCTTGTGTACCCAAAACAAATCTGGAGCTAATTATACACATTTGTTTTTGAAAATTATGGAACACATATATACTGAAAGAAAGGACTGCTAATATGAATAAATATAATGTCCATTCTTATATTACAAATAAAGCATATACAAAAGGCTGTAATTACGCTATTACATTGTTCTTAAATTAAATACATAAGTTCTAATAATAAGAAGAAAGATAAAAAGAAACAAGGTTAGCTGCTGCGCCTGTTCAAGCCAACAAATTTCACACTTTAGGATTTGTATTCTTCGTCTTTTAGTCCCAACTGGACCATGCAGAACTCATGTGCGCTGTAAGAGGCTGAATCCGTTCATTACAAGGATCAGATTCAACCCTTTATGTGCTGCTCCCCATAGTGATATAAGATATAAGTCGTCCAAACCAACATATATATATATATATATATAAACAACTTATGGGGTGCATTTGGCCATTAAGGGGGTCGGATTCACTACCCTTCAATGCTATCTAATGACTATATTACGACTTCATGGATATGGAATTACTCACAGAAGCCTTTTGAGAGATAATTCTACAGTTATAATCACACATAGATGAACAGTCATATTTTTAACCAGTAACTACAGATTCAGCAGAAGGAAAAGGCCACATGTTCTATGCATTTTTTCTTAGATTAAATCTGACTATAAAGGAGAGTCTGATTCAAACTTACAGATGCAATCTTTTTTGCCATTTTTAACAACCATACCAATACTTCAACAGTATTCATTTGGGCACTTTGAATATTCTTACTTTTTAGAGAATGAATCTAACCATATAAGGGTTCAGATTCTTTACTCTACGGCCTTCCTTAACTACAAGGTTGTATACCCTTTTAAAAGATGATTTTCAAGCCATTTATACTACTTTTGTGCACTATCATGGGGTGAATTTGATCATTAACAGGTCAATTTCATCTACCCTAGTGCTAATACTAACCTATCTAGAGATTTTCTTGTTGAATCTCTTTATTGGCCAAAGAGACTCAATTGAAAAAGCATATTTTTCTGCACACTTATAGAGAGAGCCTGACCATAGAGAAGGTCAGATTCCACACCTTAGTGCAGCCTTATTTTTTAATATAGAACTATGAGTATTTACCATATTTAATACATTTCGCCTGAAATAACAGAATATTTCAGCAAGGAGGCAGCAACAAAACAAACAGTATTCATCACATTCAACAGGTTCATTAATATGCTAATAAAACATCTATACAGTCACATGTACTTAAAGCAAGAGAGATAACTTCATTTCATCAATGACAACTAATTTAAGGAGGGAGAAGAAGAAGAAGATTCCAATTCAAGAACTTTCATTAAGAAAAGATGAGTTAAATACATACCTTTTAAGAGAGAAACAAACAAAGAGACTTGATAAAATAAAGGTCAAGTATGAACAACAAGAAGGAAGAGAGATCAGCAACAACAAACAGAAAAACCCAAAGAAAACCAACCAGTCGAGCAAGAATAACCCAAAAATCTTGAGTGAATGTTTGAAGGAAGAACCTCCAGAAAAACCAAAATTCAGCCAAAGGGAAGATAGCAACTGAACTAGGCCATCTACTTATGAACTTGTTTTCTAAAAGGGAATCCGATTTTTTTTTCTCTAATAGGACTCTTCTTTTCAAAACCTTTTAAGTAAGACAGTATTTCTGAAAAAATGGGAAGGATTCTGTATCGCAGCAGCTCAAAAATGTAAAAAATTCTAACCCCTTCACCTCTAAAAAGAGGGTCTACTTATATGATATTTGGGAATGAGATATTCTTTGAATATTCCCTATCCAATACTGAAAAATAGTACCAAAATAGTACATAGGGCAGCTATCAACCCTATCTTTGGGACAACTGCCTCTATTCTAGAACATTCTTACCTATTTTTTTTTTTTAAGCAATCCACTAGGCAGTGCCTAGGGCTAGTTTTTATTTATATATAGAAAAATAAAACAATATAGCATGTCGTCTTGCACTGTGCAAAACAATAATTTATACCTACTACATAGATCCTATTATCAACTTTGGGCTCGAGCATCCCAAACTTGATATTACAACTT
>ML409928.1:62921-94196 GCA_005239525.1 Nicotiana knightiana | reverse complement strand
TTGTGATATTAATATAGCTTTGATTGGTTGATTAAACTCTATTTGTTCAACTACGTTCTTGTTGTAGTTGATTGAAGGGCCCTCAATTAGCTGTGCCTATTTATTATGTATCTACTTGAGAGAGAGTGCATATTTAGGTAATTGTTTGAACAACACCACTCCCAGAGTATAGACGAAAGTCATAACCGAGGGTTTAGAGGTTGGATTAGAGATAACGATACTTCGGGTGCAATCTAAGTGAACTGTAATGCAATCTAGCTAGCGTAACTTGAGAGAGTGCGTCTAGTAAATTATCATAATTACTTGAGAGAGATTTATGGTAGATAGAGCGTCATGATTGATAGAGACGATTAATCAAGCTATACGAATATCCGAGAAGTAAGTTCACCAGCGGGGGAAACCATAACCTTAGACTTTTATTACAATTGTTTATACCTTAACCTAGTTAATCTTTAGTTTTAATATTTAGTATTAGTAATCTAAATAACATCAGGTGACAGCTGAGTAGTATTTTAACATCTTGCTTGATACGTAAATTCCCTGTGGGATCGACTCTGGGCATAATACCCCAGGATTATATTTGCAACGCCCGCTTAGTCTTCTACAGGACATAGTTGAGCGTGATCAATGACTTAAATCATTTCATCCTATTTCATTGTCTCATGTATTGACTATGTAGTTTAGATTAGAAAATAACATGCCTACCTGTTTTACTTGACTTTTCCCTAGTTATTACTATGTGTACCATGTTTAGGTAGTTTCATCCATATTTTTGCTTGTGATCCTTTTCTGAATTGTTTTAAATAGAAATTGTATTTCGGTATTTGTACTGCATTGCATATTTAAATTGGGATTACGAACGAGATTCCGGGAGCTTTCCCCATGTACAACATTGCATATTTAAATTGGGACTACAGACGAGATTCCGGGAGCTTTCCCCCTGTATTGCATTGCATATTTAAATTGGGACTACAGACGAGATTCCGGGAGCTTTCCCCATGTACCGCATTGCATACATTGTTACTGTGATATATGTTGTGCTGAGCCGAGGGCTCCCTGTTATTATTTTATTTTAGCTCATTGTTCCTACCGATTTTCCTTAGCTCATTATATCTCTCTGTCAAATTTTAAACTGTTTTACTATAAACCTCTAGTAGAGCCTTAACCTGACCTCGTCACTACTTGACTGGGGTTAGCCTTGGCACTTACTGGGTACCAATTGTGGAGTACTCACACCCTTTCCTGCACATGTTTTCCATGTGCAGATCCAGGTACCAGCACCCAGTATCGTGACTAGGAGTCATTCTAGCAGCTATCAGGAGACCGCGAGGCAATTCTGCCGCGTCCGCAGAATCCCACGAGTCCCCTTCTACTCTAGTATAGGCATAGAGGACCTATGCATTTTCCACTATTTCATTGTATAAAGTTACATTTAGTAAAGAGCTTGTGACTGTCGTGACATTCCGGGTTTTGGGAAGTGAAATTATACATGCTGAGCAGCTATGCTATATCTATTTAAGTTCTTTTCTGTCTTTATTTTATTGTTCCTATTATTTTTCGCAAATTTAGGCTCACCTAGTCTTAGAGACTAGGTGCCTTCACGATACCTTTTCGGAGGGTAAATCGGGTCGTGACATCCTAAAATATGAAAATAGTACAGTACAGCTGTCATCCTTATCCTATTTTCAGCATCTTTTGTAACAACTACCACAGCTGTACCATTTCTAGAAACTTCTTATTTTACATCTTTTTTATTCCTGAAATTTACTGTTTTTACCCAGAAAATTCTTATTTACTGTCTTTCTTATTTTATTTCGATATTTATCTTCATTCTAGAAGTTTCTTGAGCTGTTACAACCAAGATTCTTCACCTAGAGTTTCTAAACTACCCTGAAATACCCCTGTAATTACCCCTTATTGTTCAGGGCTTTGGGCCATTATTTGGCCAATATTGAGTTGCTAAAATTAGGCAACTCAAAACAGCCTATATTAGAACTATAAGTCCAATTAAATTTACTAAAGGGACCTAATTAGGCAATTGAAATTATTAATTAGCAAAATCAGTTATGAGGCTAAGTGTTCAACTATTTCTTAAAGCAATTCAACTAACCTTGAATACAACAGTCAAGATTAATTAATTAACAAAATTAAATCTAAATGACTATCAGGGCCTAAGCTAAGTAATTCATGTATGATGGACTAACAACCAGGGTTAATTAATTAATTAATTAGTAATTAAACTAAATGAATGTCCATATAGTTCAAATAATCCAACAATAGAATTAATTGACTAATATGAATCAAACATAACGCCTATGTAGCTATTTTAAGATATGAAACAGAAAAGAAATTAAGCGAAGAAAACTTAAGCTAATAATCAGAGAAGATTAACAAAATTAGGAGTTAAACCTCAACCATATGAATCCGAATTTAAACCAAAACTAAGTACTTTATGTAATCCTAAACATGCATGATTAGCTACAATTATAATTAATTAATAAAAATCAGTAATTAATCAATTATCTATGAAACCCTAGGCTAACAACTCAAAATTAGTCAACAAAACTCAGGAATTAAATGAAACAAACAGGAGAAACAAGACCAAGGAACATATAACCTAATTAAGAGTTCTGAATTAAACAATGAAACCAGGAAATTAAAATCTAGGTCATTAATTCAGATAATCCTAAAACGTATGACTAAACTACAAGTGGAAATTGGTTAATAAACAGCTAATTGGCTACTTCAGAGGAGAAAATAATCAAAGAAAACCTAAACTAAGAATCAAAGTCAAAACAGATCAGAAATTAGACCTAACAACATCTAAATGAGGAAATAAAGTCAGGGGAAGTACCTAAATCTATTCAGAAGAAGTTGGCTAGACTTGGTTGACCTGGCCGGATTTTGGCCGAATTCCAGCAGGTTTGAAAACGAGTCAAACCCACATGAATTGATTGCTCTTGTCAAGAGCAATTGACTCATGTAGGTTTGAGCCATTAAATATTTCGGCTTCGTCCAGTGTATATTTGTAGGGTTTCAGATTTTTCGATCTAAAATTGCTTGATTTTGAGAGGTTTTTGGGAAAAATAATGAGATATTAGGAGTGACGGGAGTGAGGAGATGGTCTAGTGAGATTTTGGGTTAAATTGGAGTTGGTCCGCCGGTGGTAGGCGATTTCCGGTCGGCGGACCACAATGGTGGATGGCAGGGTAAGAGAGAGATGGGGGAGACGAGCTGGGGTGTTGGGGAGTGAGTTTTAAGGGTACGTGGTCCTGTTAGGACATATATATAGTGAATGGGTTGTGAGTTCCTAGCCGTTGGATCAACGACTGGGATTTAATGAAGCAGAAAATGACGATGTTTGGTTAAGTGGGGGTTTGGACCAGATGAGGTATCTGGGCTAGGTGTATTTTAGACTTGGGAAGGGGATTTGGGCCTGGGTTTTAAAAGTGGCCCAGTCCGGTTTTAGCCCTTTAAAATTCATACTAATTCTAACCCAACTTAATTAATCCTAATTAAAATCACTAAGGCATATTGATTAATTTTAACACAATTTAATTTAGCCATAATTTAACTAATGAGTAAATTTTAAAATTAAAATCATTAATTAATACTCATAATTACCTAAAGAATTTTTTTTTGTAATTTCTTCCTAAAATGATTTAATTATGCAACTAAGTATTACATTAAAACAAAAACCTAATTATGCAAGATTATAAAAGTTTTCAAATATTTTTGTTATTTTTTTTTATTTTATAAATTTTAAAAGATAAATTATGATCATAAATGCAAATAATTCATAAACAAATACTGAAGTTCACACAAAAAATCTAACTATGATAAAATTAATTTATTTATTAAATTTTGTAGGAGTATTTTAATAGGTAAAAAATTACATGCTCACAACAACCATAAGTATTGGAGTAGTGGGAGTATGTAGATAATGGAGAAGAGTAGTGGGTGTTATAGGAGTTATGGACATCCATCATAATCTAATATTTCATAACACTCCCCCTCAGATGTCCATAGATAATGTGCCTCGTTAAAACCTTACTAGGAAAAAAACCTGTGAAAAAAAATCCTAGTGAAGGAAAAAGGGTACATATATCATGTAATACGTATTATTTGCTGCCTTATTAAAAAACCTTTCCAGGAAAATCCAATGAGATAAAACCTTAGCTAAAGGAAAAAGAGTGCAGTGCATGCTATACTCCCCCTGACAAAAATATCACTTGATATCTCAGAGACGATGAACTCCAATCTTGTATAACAACTTCTCAATTGTTGAGGTTGGCAATGCCTTGTGAAGAAGTTTTGTCAAATTATCACTTGAATAAATTTGTTGAGCATCAATCATGTCTGGTAGAACTTTGGTGAAATATGATCTATTTTGTCTCCTTCAATAGTGCTTCTTTTAATTGAGCTATGCATGCAGTATCGTCTCCAATGCAATTGGAATCTTGTTGAATATCATAATATAGCAGTATCCTCACGTGCAAATAGATTGTTTGAAGAACGAACTTTAAAAAAATATCTGCATTTGCAAAACCAACAAAATCTTGACAGTATTTGTTAGAACAAACAAATCAATATCAAGGTTTGTAATATAACACTATTGGTATTTCAATATATCCACATAGGAGTAAAATTATATCTTTCAAGCATACTGTTATACTCATTGTTTTAGCAAGATACATTAGTGCGACTATTGCACTAGACACAAAACAAATCATGTACGCCATGATTGCTCTAATCCACATAGGATTTGTTGAAGCATTATTTAATAAGTTTCTTTGGAACCTTAATATACTTCAGAACAATTTAAATCCTTCAAGAATTTTCATTATACGCATATTAAATATAGTGTCAAAATTAAAATCAGAAAACGATTTCATCAACCACAGAAGAACATATCTCCATATAATTAATGTCCGGGTATTTACGAAAAATCTTGTGCCACAAGTCACCTTTATGTCTATCGACTTGATTTTTTGTTACACTTTCAGGTGTTGGGACTGTCCATCCAACTTCACATTTTTCAGGTGAAGTCAATTTTCATTGCGTATTTTTCATTTGCCAATCATTTATCTGTCCAAATTTCATGACATATTTGAGCTCAAGATCCTTGTAACTATTAATAATATTGAGCGCTATATTATACCAACAATATCATCGAGGATCATTTTACATTGGTTCCATCATCACACAATAAAGACATAACTTATCGAGATCTCATTATTTTCAGGTACCTGAGCCTCTTCCATGAGGTCTTATAGAGTGTTATATCGTGGTTCTTTTCTAGAGCACTTGCCTCCTTATTATGAACATCTTGATCATTTGCTACACTCCTTTTTCAAGGAGTTTTATCTTTGGAACCAATTTGTCTATTACGCTTTATGCGTGCCATAAACTCTGTCCATCGTGGACGTTATTCTATTTGGAACATTAGCAGCTGAAATATGACATTTAGCTGGGTCAGCAAATACGTCTAATATTTTGCAAATGAATTATCACTTGAACTTCAATTTCACATTTTCTTGTACGAGGATCTAGTTGCACTTATAATAATTCATTGCATGTATTACTTTTTCAGCTTCCCATTTTCCCCCCTAATGCTGGGATCCATATTTTTGCATTGTGGTGGTATAATTAAATAATATAGCTCAATCATATTTTTAGATGAAAAATATTTAGTTCATGACCCCGAACCAATTATGATAGAGAGACTTTATCATAACTTGTTTGCTAGATGCGTACAATTGTTGTTGTATATTAAATAATACACCTCATTCCAAATTTTTATTTGGGAGTTTTGTTCTCATAACCAATGGTTTTGCTTAATTGGAGGCGTACAGTTTCTGCTAAACCAACTTGTATTTAAACCAGCATTATCAAGATAAATTATCATAATTTTTATTCTGGAACTGTGCTCTAATAATTTGAGCAAGCAGCCTTGCAAAAGACAAACTGCAAATTGATAGCAAATGCATATGTGACCATATAATAGATGCATCGATTAAAATCATATAATAGCAAACGGTCAACATGGCAGAAGACTGGGCCCATATATATATATATATATATATATCACCCTTTATACGTTTCAAAAATCAAGGAATGCAATCTCAACCCCAGCTGGTATCGTAATCAATTTATCATGAGAACAAGTCGTACATGAGAATTCTCGAAGAATCTCCTAATTCTTCAACATATGCCAATGTGAATTTTCAATTATTTTTCGCATCATAATTGAACCGGGATGGCCAACCGATTATGCCAACTGATATTTATTTGAGTAAACATCTAATTTACTATGGCATGTGATTTTGTCATCATGCTTATACATGTATAGTACAAATAGAAGGAAAATCGGGTAACCTTTTAAATTTACCCGGTATGATTATAGTAATATGAAGATATTTGATCTTACTTTCAAATGCCAACCACTTTGGCTAATATATTTCAAACTCAAAAAGTTTCTTTTGAGAATTTTTTTTGTGTGGCTAAATCGGAGAATTGCATTAATTAAAAGACAGAATTACAAACATTGTTCAGAATGAAAGGAGCTAGTGTCAGTTACATCAAAATTCAAGTGCATGAAACTAAAAAGGAGGGTTCTTCAAAAAACAAGATGGATTGTGATGATGACCCTATGTTTGATTTCCCAAATTTAACCAGTCAACCACTCCATTTCCTTCTCTAAGCGTGTGGTTAAGTTGTTGCACATTCAGCTCTTGGATCATCGACCTACATGATGAAATGAGATGTGAGTATTTTGGGCAGTCAGTTTGAAGGATTTTGAGTAATATTTGTGAGTCCGTTTCAACAATTAGGGGACAGATGTTTTTGCTAAGAGCAATGGTTAACCCATGGTAGAGTGCCAGAAGTTCCGCTTGTAAGGCATTTGTGCATGCTAAGTATTTTGCATAGCCATAGATCCATTGTCCTGAGGTGTCTCGGAAGACTCCCCCTGCTCCTCCATGATGCTTCATTGGATCATAAGATCCGTCATTGTTAAGTTTGTAGTGTGTTTGAGGTGGTTTGTGCCATGAGGTACTTTTATTAGTGTCTTTTATTTTTATTTTTTTCCAGTGTTGTTAGCAAGATATGTTATTTGAGTAGCTAGTGAGATAATAGTGGTGGGGTTTATTGGTTGGTTTAAATGGTTGTGGTGATTATTATTGCGATTTAGCCAGATTTTCCATAGAAGGATTGGTGTTAGAATAAGAGAGGGTATAGAAACTTTGGGTGTTATTTTCATTAGTGTACAAGAGGTGCATAATTTGTGTAATCAGTCAGTGAAGTTGGATGAGGGTGTTGCTATTCGTAAGTGGTGCCATAGTGCGTGAGCTGGTATGCAATGTAGGAGGATGTGAGGGATGTCTTCCTTAGTGTTGAGGCAGTTTGGGCAGTCAGGGTTATTAGTAATTTTTATTTGGAAAAGGAATGTTTTTGTGGGTAGTTTTTCATGATTTAGTAGCCAGATAAAGCATTTTATTTTTGGTAAAACCCAATTATGTGTGAATTTGGTTTTCCAATGATTGTTTTGGTGTAGAATGTGGAGATAGGCAGAAGAGGAGGTGAAATTTCCATCGTGTGAAAGGTTCCAGAAGGGGGTATATACCTCTTGATGATCTATAAGAATGGGTGTGTTGTTGATAAGGGAAAAAATATTGGTAATATAAATGAGAGGTTAGAAATATCCCAGCTTGAGTTGGATATGATAGAATCTACCGGTTTATTTAGTTCATGTTTAGGTATAGGGCCTTGGATTAGGTGACGGAGTGAGATATTATTTGCGATCCAATAATCATTCCAAAGGCTAATGCTTTTGCATTGGACACAATCTAGCTTGTGCCTGAGTGGCAGTAGGTTTTAATTTTTGACAAGCTTTTTCATATATAGGAGGCTTTTGAATGAGGTTTGATGGAGTATAAGAAGTTATTGGTTTTTTATGTTGTAGGTCATATTTGTCTACTAGTATGTTGCTCCAAATGATTTATCAGTGTAAGTGTAGCGCCAAAGGAGGCCAGTAAGTATGGATTTATTTTTAAAGGTTAGTTTTTGAATCCCTAATCCTCCTTCTGACTCGGGAGATGTACAATTATCCTAATTTATTAGATGAATTTTCCTTTTTTGGTCAGTTGTGCACCAAAGAAAATTTCTTTTAAGGAAATCTATTTTTGTAATGATTTTGGGAGGTAGTAAGTTGATTTGCACTGCATGAATGGGGATATTATTCGGGACTAATTTAATGAGGATAGTTCGACCTGCTAAGGTGAGGAATTTTGCTCTCCAACCGGAAAGTTTTGTGGTTATTTTATCAATTATGTATTGGTAGTCTATGTCTTTAGGTTGATTGGTGGTGATTGAAAATCCTAGGTATTTTCCAAAGTTGGTAGTAACGGGGATGTTTAGGGATGTGGAGATGGTCTGGCTAAGTGATGGATTGACATTATTAGAGAAGAATACTTTTGATTTGTGAAAATTGATACGTTGGCCAGATTTTTCACTTAAATGGTTGAATATTTCAATTATGGTAGATGTGTTAGAAGTGGTTGCTTGGGCTAGTAATATGAGATCATCAGCGTACATTAAATGTGAGAGTGGATGTGCATTCCTGTATAGTCTTGTTGGGGTCCATTTACAAATGTCTACATTATGTTCAATTATTCGGAATAGGGATTCCATGCATATTATGAATAAGTAAGGAGATAAGGGATCCCCTTGACGAATGCCCCTAAAAGGTTGGAAAAAGGGAGTTGGAATGCCATTGATCAGTATGGATATAGAGGAAGTTGTGATGCATGACATTATGAGGTTGATTAGCGGTACATGGAATCATAAGTAGTGTAGATAGAGGTTGATGAAGGACCACTCTAAGAGATCAAAGGCCTTCTCTAGGTCAATTTTCAACATCATGTTGCCTATTTTACTATGTTGATTTTTGAAAGAGTGGATGATTTCCTGGACGAGGATAGCATTGTCAGGTGCCCTACAGCCTTTTAAAAAGCTGCTTTGATTTGGGTATATATTCTTTTTGGAACTGAGTCAATTGAGTTATAAATAAATTTTTGTAATAATTTAGGATTATATCATGTATGACATTGGTGTCATAGGTCCAATTTCCAATTGAGTCATGTAAGCTTAGGATTTATTATTTCTTCTTATTATTATTGTGGAGAGGTGAAACAGGGTCGTATTTGCATCACCTTCATTTAACCATTGGACCTGCGATTTTAGTTTTCAAAATTCTTCCTCACTCCATAACAGGTTATTGAATTCAATGATTAGCTCATTCTCAAGGTTGTAATGAAAGGAATTTTTGTTGTGCGAGTCTATATGTTGTAAACCTTTTAGTCGAGCTATTAGGATTTTCTTCTTATAAAAGATATTCCCAAAAGTGAATATTTCAATGGTTTGCAATTTCAGTGAATTTTTTAGTCCAATAGTATAATCTTGTTCCTCAAGCCAATTGTGAGAAACAATATCTTGGAACTGAGGGTGTTGGATCCACATTGTTTCAAATTTAAATTTTGGCAGGGGTTTTGGGAAAGGTTTTATTAAATTAAGTATTAGAGGACAATGATTCGAGTGGGTGCGAGGTAAGTGATTAAGAGTAGAGTCTTGGAATAATTCGATCCATTTGTTATTGTCATAGAATTTGTCTAGTATTTCCATTATAATTGAACTATGGGTGTTTTTATTGTGATTAAACTTAGGTTTGTTAGTCCACGTAAATCTAGGGTCCGAAAAACCTAGGTCAATCATGTTAATGTTACTAAGGAATTTGTTGAAGGTCGAGGACCTTTTAAAATTTATAGGTGCTCCACCAATTTTTTCTTTAGACGTAGAGATTTCATTAAAATCTCCACATAATAGCCATGCACAAGAATGAGAATCATGCGCTGATTTATGGTTATTCCATAGAAATTTAAGATTACCAAAATTATTACTAGCATAAATTAAATACAAAAGCCAAGGAGGTGATTTGTTTACCTGGACTGATGCATGTATTTCCTGGCTCGTGACTGCTACTGGATCGACCATCAATTAATGGGCTCGCCATAATAGCACTATTCCCTCAGATTGCCCTTGTGCTGCCACTTGAACTAGGTCTGTGTAGTTGAATTATGCAAGGAGGTCTGAGTGGTCTTCCATCTTTGTTTCAGTGAGACATAGGATAGATGGATTATTTCAAGAGATAAAAAAGCGCAGGTTCCGGCGGAATTCCTGATTGTGAGCTTCCCGGCAATTTCAAAGCATAATCTTCGTGAGACCTTCATGTCTTGGGTTGCTCCCCTCCGGAGCTAGTGCTAATTCCATGTGCATTAACAGATGTGGTGGGTTGTATAGTGCTGCAGGTAGTAAGTTTTCGTGCAAAGTTGGGATCATGAGAATCACATATCTCTCCTCCAAGGAGAAGGGATCTAGGCGTATATTCAATGAGATTTTCTGGAGAGTTGGTGGGATGAAGATGAGATGTTTTTTTTCTATGTTTCCTAGCATGGAGATCGTCAGGAAGTAGTTCAGTATCATAGACTCCATGAAAGTCTCCGGCATTCCGTTGTCTTCTTCTGCATGTTGGTGATGATTTTCCTGGAGTGGTGTAAGTGGTGGTGAGTTGGTATTCTAGATATTGATCACCTGTTATTGGCTTGGTCTTGGTAGTGGAGGTTGTGGTCTCTCCATAGGGTTTTGAGGAGTTAACCATGGACTCAAGTTGCTTTGTGGGGGTGTACGCCATAGCAAAGGATGATGGAGTACTTGGGTTTTCCATTGTTGGTATTGTGTGATAATTTGTTGTAGCTGTAGGATTGTAATATCTTGTTGGTGGATTAATTTCAAGATTTTCCCATGATGTGCTTGGTTTTGGATTCCTTCTTGGAGTGAGAATGCCATTTCCTCGGATGTTTCCAATAGAAGTAACACATAGTTGAGAAGCAGCTGAAGATCTATTTGAGGAGTTTGGTGCATGGGAGGGAGTTGTTGCATGGATGGATGGTGAGGTTAGACTATCATCCAATTATGTGCATGTGAGTGGTGATGTGGAATAATTATGTGTGGAGGTGGGAGGTGGTGGTGGTGGTTGATGTGTACATTTTTGATGAAACGTCTGTGCTTGTGGCGGTGGAGGTTCCTGTGGTTGTGAGGACGAAACATTGTTGTTGTTAGGGGGAGGTTTAGTGGATTGAAGTGTTACTGGTAAGGTTTTAGTGATAGGAGGGTTATTTGAAGAGATTTTGGGGGTTGAAGGGAAAGTATCGTCAGTATTTGGTTGGTGTAAGAGGCTATTTCCATTGGTTATGGGGAGTTAGGTTTCTTTTGGCAGTGGTGTGGCGTATTGAGGTGGAGGTGTATATTTCTTGCAGCTAGTATCTAATGAGTATTCACATTGGATTGGTGTAGGTGATGGAGGGTAGTATGTAGTATAGTGTAGAGGTATATTATGAGGAGTCACTGATTTAGGAGTTGTATGAGAGTTTTGTTTTGTTTCAAATTGTGGTATTGTGGGTAGAGGGGCTTTGTTGTTTACTAGTGTGTTTTCTTGTGAATCATTAATAGTAAGGGGATCATGTGTGGTAGTGTTATGATTGTTGGGAATCTTAGGAGGTTTTTTGTTGGTAATGCTTTTTGTATGTATCTGTTTGGATAGAGCTTTCCTAGTTAGGGGATGTAGAGGGGATGGTTGGTTGTGTTGTAGGGTTTTACCTAGGTTTACTGTGGGCGTGGTTGTTGGTATTTGGAAAGGTAATGATGGTGGTTTGAAGTGTGTTGGGATAGGGTTGATTGAGGTGGTTGTATGTGGTTTAGGGTTAGTATGCATAGGTTTTGCCATCATGGGGTGTGGGTTCGGTGTAGGGTTTTGTGAATGTAACGACTCGACCGGTCATTTTGCATTGTCAGACCCTGTTCCCCTAAATGAAACTTCCCGTAGCAGCTTATTGTGATTTATAACTTGCATAGACTGGTGGTTCGGGATTTGGAAGTGTTTAGGGTTCTATAGGAACACTTGGTTCCTTAAGGTTGGCCTTTAAGGCCAAGTTTGACTTCGGTAAACATTTTGGGTAAACGACCTCAGAATCGAGTTTCGACGGTTCCGGTAGCTTTGTATGATGATTTTGAACTTGGGCTTATGTTCGGAATAGGTTTTGGATGACCCTGGAGCGTTTCGGTGCCCAATATTGAAATAAGATTTCCTTAAGTTCCTATTGTGGTTTGGGACGTGTTTTTGAGTTATCGAGGTCCGAACGGAATTCCAAGACCGGGAATTGTTCCGTTATGTCATTTATGACTTGCTTGCAAAATTTGGTGTCATTCCGAGTAGTATAGGTCGGTTCGACGCGTTGTTAGCGAAGTCAAGAAAACTTAAAGTTCCTAAGTTTGGTTCTAGGGGTTTTGAGGTGTGATTTTGAGTTTTAGCATTGTTTTGGTTGTTTCGAAGGCTCGAGCGAGTCCATATTATTATTTGGGACTTGTTGGTATATTTGGAGGGGGCTGGGGTGGTCCAGGTGCCTCCCGGACACCACACGAGGCCAAAAACCAGCTAAAATAGCTGCTGGTGCACCTGTTCTGGTGTGACCGCAGGTGCGGTTTCCCAGTCGCAGGTGCGACCCCCAGCGGGCAGCCCATTTCTCGCAGGTGCGGACAAAGTTCCGCAGGAGTGGAGCCGCGGGTGCGGTCTCCTCTCCGCAGGTGCAGGCCCAGGCTTCCTCGTCCATTTCCGCAGGTGCGAGGCTTTGCTCGCAGGTGCGAGACCGCAGGTGCGGTTCTTGAGCCTCAGGTGCGGACCCACTGTCAGCCAGTATGTTTCTTTAATATACGGGATTCTTCATTGTTTCTTCATTCCTTACTCCATTAAAACACTTTGAGAGCTTGGGAAAAGGGCTCCACGACCCAACCACTGAGAGGTAAGTAAATTCTACCCCAAAGTTAGTTTAATTCATGAATTCTTAGTTAAGTTAACCTTCTTAATTAGTAAAAATCAATAATTGGGTAGTAACCTAGGGCTTTCGGGAATTTAGGGAAATTACCCGTCAATTAGCTATGAAATCAAGTAAAAATCATGTATTAATGATCCTTAGGTTATGGGTGAGTGGTTCCTTCGTGAATTTTCGGAATCCGAGCGTGCGGGCCCGGGGTGAATTTTGAGATTTCTTCAAGAATGATGAATCCACTAAATAAGTAGGAGAATTTCCATACCTTGAGCATAAATTGATGTATTTGTATAACATTTGGCTAATTTCGAGTCCTCGGGTGTAGAGTTCGGAGTTTCGGGCGCGTTCTTAGTCCGGGGAGTAGATTCGACACGAGGTGAGTCTCCTTTCTAACCTTGTAAGAGGGAACTGTCCCCCTAGGTGCTTTAAATGACTATGTGCTAATGTTTGTGGGGGCTACGTACGCGCAACGTGATAAGAGCCCGTACGTAGCGGCTATTATTGTTATGTCCGGGTAGTTAGGCCTACACCATGCCTTATGTTTTTCGTTGAAATGAACTATATGCTTAGTGAATTAATGNGTACGCGCAAAGTGATGAGAGTCCGTACGTAGCGACTATTATTGTTATGTCCGGGTAGTTAGGCCTACACCATGCCTTATGTTTTTCGTTGAAATGAACTATATGCTTAGTGAATTAATGTTACATGCGGCTTGTTTCCCTGAAATCATGGAATTTAAGTAATTTTAAGTAATTGTTCACGAAAAGTATTTTATAAAGAATAAATGTGTGGATTGTGTGTGCAGGTGACCGCTTCGCAATTTACATTCCGCAAGCAGAGTGTTATTTCCCCCACTCTCATGGGAGCGGGCCGTACGCCACCGCGAGATTGAAAGACATCTTATGGTTCGGGGTGTTTGACCCTCGGCAGTGCACAGATATGATCATTATGATGGCTCAGGCCGGTTGTCCTTATCATGTATGCGCATGCTAAATTGTTAATGATTCTTTTATGAATTTTGAGTTTTCAGATATATTTTTAAAGGAAAGAAAGGAATAATGAAGTAGAAATTGTACATTTACTTCCAGTATTTATTTGAACTATTGTTACTTTTAAATGTTCACTGCTTTTATCCTCCTCGTATGACTGTTACTGATATTATATCATGCTTAATCATTTTGTTGGACCTTAGTGAGTTTCAAGTCGACCTCTCGTCACTACTTCTTCGAGGTTAGGCGGGATACTCACTGGGTACATATTTGTTTATGTACTCATGCTACCCTTCTGTACTTAATTGTACAGGTTCTGGGGCTGGTGCATCTGGTTATCAGACCAGAGCTCGATTTTGATCATAGTTGGACCTAACTTCACGGTGAGCTGCTTCTCCTGACGATCCTCGGCAGAACCATGGAGTTTTCTTTTGCTTATTTCTCGTCTATTTCTTTCAGACAGTGGGACTGTATATTATATCTTTTTTATATTCTGTTAGTATGCCCGTAGGACTTGTGACACTAGTTCCTAGCACATACGTAGTGATTATTTTGGTTTGCGGGTCTGTATATATATTGGTTCACGCCTCTTTACGACTGCTTTTGGTTAAAAATGGCTTACTATCTTTTTTTTTTCAATTTAATATTTTGAACTTTAAAACTTGGCACGTGTTGGGATGTTTAATTAAATATGGGAAGAATCCTTAGTAATCTGAGTATGGGCTTGCCTAACCCCGATTTTGGGCGCCATCACGACCTGAGTTAGTATTTTGGGTCATGATAACATGGTATTAGAGCTCTAGGTTCACGTAGGTCTCACAAGTCACGGGCAAACCTAGTAGAGTCTTGCGGATCGGTATGGAGACGTCTGTACTTATCTTCGAGAGGCTATAGGGTGTTAGGAAAACCTCTCCTTATTTTTATTATATTGTGCAATCAATGTTTTACTAAATCTCATTCTTCTATTCTCTCACAGATGGTGAGGACGTGTGCATCCGATGTTCCAGACCCGGGAGGGGCTGCTATCCCCGTTGTTCGAGGCCGGGGGAGGGAACCGACCCGAGGTAGGGGACGAGGGCGTCCCTGAGCTATTCCAGTTGTACCACCACCAGAGGATCCTACTATAGAGGATCAGGGTGAGGTGCCCCCAGCAGGTCCTGCTCCAGTGGACTTCATGACGGCGCCAGGCTTCCAGGAGATCATGGGCCGTATGATGCGGTTTATGGACACCATGTCCCAGGCTGGTTTATTTCCAGCAGATCCTGCCATATCTCAGGCGGGAGGGGGGCCCAAACTCCTACTACCCAAGCTGTAGGTCAGGCAGCAGCATTACATCATACCCCGAGTACACTGCCCGTGGGTGGGGTCCAGCCTGTAGCAGCAGCACCTGAGCCCAGACCAGCTGCGGACAGCGATCCGCATAAGTTATTGGATAGATGGACTCGATTGCCCCCTCCAGTCTTCGGCGGTGAGCGAGGCGAGGATGCCCAGGATTTTGTTGATAGGTGCAGGAACAGGATGCACAATATGAGGATACTAGAGTCCCATAGAGTGGACTTCACTACCTTCTAGTTAGAGGGCATAGCTCGCAGATGGTGGCAGTCCTATATTCTCAGCAGGCCAGCAGATTCTCCTCCTATCACTTGGGAGCATTCACTCAGATGTTTCTGACAGGTATATCCCACCCTCTAAGAGGGAAGAGCTGCGATATCAGTTTCAGCAGCTGGAGCAGGGACAGATGTCAGTGATAGATTATGAGGCTATATTCTCTAAGTTGTCTTGCCATGCACTCATGATATTACCTACTGATGTCGAGAGAGTGCGAAGATTTATAGCAGGGCTGCACTCCGGTATTAGGGCCAACATGGCCCGAGAGGTGGAGATGGGGACTCCCTATCAGCTGGTGGTCGAGATAGATCATCGGATTGAGGGCTATTGATCGAGAGGCAGAGAGCAGGGTCAACAGGACAAGAGATCCAGATTCTACGGGGATTTCAGAGGTTCCCCAGTTAGGGGCAGAGGTTAGTTCGGTAGAGGTCAACCCAGCATGCCTCCATATTCAGCACCCCCACCACCTCCCCGAGGTGTTCCAGTGAGGGCTCATTTCAGCGCCATGCCAGAGCATTCCTACCGCCCTCCACCCATTCAGAGTTCACCCAGTGGTTATTCCAGTTATCCGAGATTCCCTAGTCCCTACTTCAGTGTTATGCCAGAGAGTACACATCGCTCTCCGGCCATTCAGGTTTCCTCTTCGGGGCAGCAGGCTATGATACCAGGAGGTTGTTATGAGTATGAGGATCCAGGTCATATGAAGAGGCATTATCCCAGGTTTCGGGGCAAAGCGGTGCAGAAGGAATTTTAGCCTATGGGTCCAGCACCAGCCCAGGCCACCTAGAGGTGGGGGACAGGCCGGCAGGGGTCGTCCTAAAGGTGGAGGACAGTCAGGGGGAGGTCAGCCAACTCTTGTTCATTCTGGCGGGGCTCAATATTTCGGTACTCCAGCTAGATTTTATGTTATTCCGGCCAGATCAGATGCAGTGGCCTTAGACACCATGATCACAAGTATTATTACAGTATGTGGTAGAGAGGCATCAGTGTTATTTGATCTAGGATCCACTTATTCCTATGTTTCTATCTTATTTTCTCATTTTCTGGATGTCCCTCGTGATTCCTTGGGTTCTCCTATATGTGTGTCCACTCCTGTGGGCAATTCTATGGTGGTAGACCGGGTTTACCAGTCCTGTATGGTTACATTCTGCGGGTTCGAGACTCGAGCAGATCTCTTATTGCTCGACATGGTTGATTTCGAGATTATTTTAGGCATGGATTGGCTATCTCTTTATCATTCCATGCTAGATTGCCATGCCAAGATAGTTACTTTAGCCATGTTAGAGTCGCCTAGGCATGAGTGGAGAGGTTCCTCAGTTAGTGCAACCAGTTGGGTTATTTCATTCCTGAAGGCTCGACATATGGTCGAGAAGGGTTGTCTGGCCTACCTCGCTTATGTGTGGGACACCACCGCCGAGTCTCCGATGATTGATTCAGTGCTAGTTGTTCGATAGTTTGTTGATGTATTTCCTTCAGACTTTCCAGGCATGCCTCCGGATCGTGTTATTGAAATTCTCCATTGATTAAGCTCCAGGCACCCAGCCTATATCTATCCCCCCATACCGTATGGTTCTGAAGGAGAAGCTTGAGGAGTTGATAGCTAAGGGGTTCATCAAACCGAGTGTATCGTCGTGGGCTGCTCCAGTTCTATTCGTGAAGAAGAAGGATGGGTCCATGCGGATGTATTGATTACCGCCAGTTGAACAAGGTCACCATTAAGAACAAGTATCCTTTGCCGTGCATCGATGATTTTTTTGACCAGTTGCAGGGTGATAGGGTGTTTTCTAAGATTGATTTGAGATCGGTATATCATCAGTTGAAGATTCAGGCCTCAGATGTTCTGAAGACTGATTTTCTTACGAGATATGGCCACTATGAGTTCCTGGTGATAACCTTTGGCTTGACTAATGCCCCAGCAACATTCATGGACTTGATGAATAGGGTGTTCAGGCCGTATATTGATTCCTTTGTTATCATCTTTATTGATGACATCTTGATTTACTCATGTAGCATGGGGGAGCACGAGCAGCATTTGAGAGTTGTGCTCCAGACTTTACGAGAACAGAAGCTATATGATAAGTTCTCCAAGTGTGAGTTCTGGTTGGATTCCGTAGCATTCCTGGGGCATGTGGTATCCAGAGAGGGTATCAAGGTTGATCCTCAGAAGATCGAGGCAGTTCAGAGTTGGTCGTGTCCTACTTCAGCTACAGAGATCAACAGCTTTTTGGTCCTAGAAGGCTATTATCGCCGACTTGTGGAGGGGTTCTCTTCTATTTCAGCTCCATTAACTAGATTGACTCAGAAAAATGCCCCGTTTCAATTGTCTGACGAGTGTGAGGCGATCTTTCAGAAGCTCAAGTAAGCATTTACCTTAGCACCAGTTCTGGAATTGCCTTCCGATTCGGGGATGTACACAGTATATTGCGACGCTTCATGCGTTGGCTTGGGGTGTGTATTGATGCAGGAAGGGAGAGTTATTACTTGTGCTTCGCGCCAGCTGAAGGTTCATGAAAAGAATTACCATGTGCACGATTTAGAGTTGGCGGCGATTGTGCATCCTCTTAAGATTTGGAGGCACTAATTATATGGGGTGTGGTGTGAGGTTTATACAGACCACCGCAGCTTGCAGCATTTGTTCAAGCAGAGGGATCTTAATTTGAGGTAGCGTAGAGGGCTTGAGTTGTTGAAGGATTATGATATCACCATTCTTTATCATCCGGGCAAGGCAGACGTAGTAGCAGATGCCTTGAGCAGGAAGACAGAGAGTATGGGTAGTTTGACTTATATTGCAGCAGAGGAAAGACCTTTAGCCTTGGACATTCAGTCCTTGGCTAATCGCCTGGTGAGGTTAGACCTTTCGGAGCCTCGTCGATTTCTAGCACATGTGGTTGCGCAGTCTTCGTTATTGGGTGAAATTAAGGCTCCGCAAGTTGATGATCCATGCTTGGCAGAGCTTCGGGAGACTGTGGTACAAGGTGGTGCCAAGGAGGTTACTATTGGAGAGGATGGTGTTCTGAGACTTCAAGGCCGTTTGTGTGTTCCTAATGTCTATGTCTTGAGAGGGAGGATTCTAGAAGAGGCACACAGTTCTCGGTATTCTGTCCATCCTGGTGCTACGAAGATGTATCGTGATTTGAAGCAGCATTACTAGTGGAGGCGGATGAAGAAGGACATTGTGGAGTATGTGGCTAGGTGTCTTAATTGCCAACAGGTTAAGTATGAGCACCAGAGGCCAGGAGGCCTACTTCAGCAGATGTCCATTCCAAAATGGAAGTGGGAACGCATCACTATGGACTTCATGGTTGGGTTGCCTCGTACTTTGCGGAAGGTTGACGCGGTTTGGGTCATTGTGGATAGATTGACCAAATCGGCGCATTTCATTCCAGTGGCCACTACATATACTTCTGAGAGGTTGGCACAGATTTACATTTGGTAGATAGTCCGGTTGCACGGTGTGTTGGTGTCCATTATATCAGATCGAGGTCCTCTGTTCACCTCACACTTCTGGAGAGCATTACATAGTGATATGGTTACCCAGATAGATCTCAGCACAACATTTCACCCTTAGACTGATGGTCAGTCGGAGCGTACAGTTCAGATATTGGAAGACATGCTCAGGGCATGTGTGATTGACTTCGGTAGTCAGTGGGACCAGTTCTTGCCTTTGGCCGAGTTTGTGTACAATAATAGTTATCAATCCAGCACTGGGATGGCACCATTTGAGTCTTTGTATGGTCGGCGATGTCGTTCTCTTATCGGGTGGTTTGAGCCTGGCGAGGCTAAGTTATATGGCACCGACCTAGTGAGGGATGCTTTGGAGAAAGTGAAGTTGATTTAGGAGAGGCTCCACAGTCCGCACAGCACAGTCCAGACAGAAGAGTTACGCGGATCAAAGGACACATGATATATCATTTATGGAGAGAGATAAGGTCCTGCTAAAAGTCTCGCCGATGAAGGGTATTATGAGGTTTGGGAAGAAGGGCAAGCTGAGCCTGAGGTTTATAGGTCCCTTCGAGGTGTTGAGGCGTGTTGAGGAGGTTGCTTATGAGCTAGCCTTACCTCCCAGTTTATCAGGAGTTCATCCGGTTTTTCATGTATCCATGCTCCGGAGGTACCACGCCAACTTCTCTCACGTGGTTCATTTCAGCACTATTCAGTTGGATGAGAGGTTGGGCCACGAGGAGGAGCCAGTTGCTATTATTGATAGACAGGATCGCCAGTTGAGGTCCAAGAGATTTCTGCCGTAAAGGTCCGGTGAAAGGGCCAACCAGTTGAGGAGGAAACCTGGGAGTCCGAGGAGGGCATGCGGAGCAGATATCCACACTTATTCAGCACTTCAGATATGATTCTAGACCCGTTCGAGGACGAACGTTTGTTTAAGAGGTGGAGAATGTAACGACCCGACCGGTCATTTTGCGTTGTCGGACCCCGTTCCCCTAAATGAAACTTCCCGTAACGACTTATTGTGATTTATGACTTGCGGGGAATGGTGGTTTGGGATTCGGAAGTGTTTAGAGTGCTATAGGAACACTTGGTTCCTTAAGGTTGGCCTTTAAGGCCAAGTTTCACTTCGGTCAACATTTTGGGTAAACGACCTCGGAATCGAGTTCGACGGTTCCAGTAGCTTCGTATGATGATTTCGGACTTGGGCGTATGTTTGAAATAGGTTTTGGATGAATCGGGAGCGTTTCGGCGCCAATATTGAAATAAGAGTTCCTTAAGTTCCTCTTGTGGTTTGGGACGTTTTTTGAGTTATCGAGGTCTGAACTTAATTCCGAGACTGGGAATAGTTCTGTTATGTCATTTATGACTTGCCTGCAAAATTTGGTGTCATTCTGAGTAGTATAGGTCGGTTCGGCGTGTTGTTAGCGAAGTCAAGAAAACTTTAAGTTCCTAAGTTTGGTTCTAGGGATTTTGAGTTTTAGCATTGTTTTGATTGTTTCGAAGGCTCGATCGAGTACGTATTATGATTTGGGACTTGTTGGTATATTTGGACGGGGGCTCGGGGTGGGCCAGGTGCCTATCGGACACCACACAAGGCCAAAAACCAGCTGAAATAGCTGCTGGTGCACCTGTTGTGTGATCGCAGGTGCGGTTGCCCAGTCGCAGGTGCGGGACCGCTCCTGCGGTCCCAGCCTCGCAGGTGCGACCCCCAGCGGGCAGCCCATTTCTCGCAGGTGCGGACAAAGTTCCCCAGGAGCGGAGCCGCGGGTGCGTTCTCCTCTCCGCAGGTGCGGTTCTTGAGCCGCAGGTGCAGACCCACTGTCAGGCAGTGTGTTTCTTTAAAATACGAGATTCTTCATTGTTTCTTCATTCCTTCCTCCATTAAAACACTTTGAGATCTTGGGAAAAGGGCTCCACGACCCAACCACTGAGAGGTAAGTAAATTCTACTCCAAAGTTAGTTTAATTCATGAATTCTTAGTTAAGTTAACCTTCTTAATTAGTAAAAATCAAGAATTGGGTAGTAACCTAGGGCTTTCGGGAATTTAGAGAAATTACCCGTCATTTAGCTATGAAATCAAGTAAAAATCATGTATTAACGATCCTTAGGTTATGGGTGAGTATTCCTTCGTGAATTTTTGGAATCCGAGCGTGTGGGCCCGGGGTGAATTTTGGTTTTTCTTCAAGAATGATGAATCTACTAAATAAGTAGGAGAATTTCCATACCTTGAGCATAAATTGATGTATTTGTATAACATTTGGCTAATTTCGAGTCCTCGGGTGTAGAGTTCGGAGTTTCGGGCGCGTTCTTAGTCCGGGGAGTAGATTCGACACGAGGTGAGTCTCCTTTCTAACCTTGTAAGAGGGAACTGTCCCCCTAGGTGCTTTAAATGACTATGTGCTAATGTTTGTGGGGGCTACGTACGCGCAACGTGATAAGAGCCCGTACGTAGCGGCTATTATTGTTATGTCCGGGTAGCTAGGCCTACACCATGCCTTATGTTTTTCGTTGAAATGAACTATATGCTTAGTGAATTAATGTTACATGCGGCTTGTTTCCCTGAAATCATGGAATTTAAGTAATTTTAAGTAATTGTTCACGAAAAGTAATTTATAAAGAATAAATGTGTGGATTGTGTGTGCATGTGGCCGCTTCGCAATTTACATTCCGCGAGCGGAGTGTTATTTCCTCCACTCTCATGGGAGTGGTTCGTACGCCACGACAAGATTGAAAGACATCTTATGGTTCGGGGTGTTCGACCCTCGACAGTGCAGATATATGGTCATTATGATGGCTCAGGCCGGTTGTCCTTTTCCTGTATGCGCATGCTAAATTGTTAATGATTCTTTTATGGATTTTGAGTGGTCAGATATATTTTTAAAGGAAAGAAAAGAATAATGAAGTAGAAATTTTACATTTACTTCCAGTATTTATTTGACCTACTGTTACTTTTAAATGTTCACTGCTTTTATCCTACTCGTATGTATGTTACTGATATTATATCCTTCCTAAACATTTTGTTGGACCTTAGTGAGTGTCAAGTCGGCCTCTCGTCACTACTTCTTCGAGGTTAGACGGGATATTCACTGGGTACATATTTGTTTATGTACTCATGCTACGCTTCTGTACTTAATTGTACAGGTTCTGAGGCTGGTGCATCTGGTTATCAAAACGGAGCTTGATTTTGATCATAGTTGGACCTGACTTCACGGTGAGCTGCTTCTCCTGACGATCCTCGGCAACACCATGGAGTTTTCTTTTGCTTATTTCCCGTCTATTTCTTTCAGATAGTGGGACTGTATATTATATCTTTTGTATGTTCTGTTTCTATACCCGTAGGACTTGTGACACTAGTTCCTGGCACACACGTAGTGGTTATTTTGGTCTGTGGGTCTGTATATATATATATATTGGCTCACGCCTCTTTACGACTGCTTTTGGTTAAAAATGGCTTACTATCTTTTTTTTTCAATAAATATTTTAAAACTTGGCACGTGTTGGGATGTTTAATCAAATATGGGAAGAATCCTTAGTAATATGAGTGTGGGCTTGCCTAACCCCGGTGTTGGGCGCCATCACGACCTGAGTTTGTGTTTTGGGTCGTGACAGTGTAGGAAATGTGAATTGGTTGTGGAGTGGGATATTATTGGTTGGATTTGTAAATATGTGGGGGCCAGGTGGGGTATTGGATTGCAGGGGAGTGGTATTGGGGATTTGGGGGTGGTTTTGATTATTTGTGGTGGTTTGAGTGGAATTTCCTGAATTATTTTTGATAATTTTTTCGTTTCTTGAATAGGAGACTGTTTTCCAATTGCTGGGGTGGTCTTCGTCACAGGATTGTGTGGTAGGAGTGTCCTGTGGTTGATTCGAAGTAGAAGGAGTTGAGAATTTTGGGAAGTAGTGGAGATTGTGACCTAGGCAACCACATTTTTTGCAGATGAGTGATGAATCTTCATAATAAATTTGTTGAGTATGTAAGCCAAGTAGGATTTCTGAGGGTAGGTTTTTCCCTAATGGAGCTAGAATACAGAGCCTAGCATATCGACCTCTGGATGTGTGGACTGTGCATGTGTCAATTTTTATATTTTTCACCTTTTTCTGCATTTTTGAAGAATTTGTATGTCATAGTATTCAGTTGGTAATTCAGGTAGTCGAATGTAACGACCCGGCCAGTCGTTCCGAGAGTTATAGTCCCATCTCCCCCATTTCCGCTTCTTTATGTATTGTTCAGCTTTATTATGTTGCATCGGGTTGGTTGGTTCAGGTCTGGAGTGTTGGAGTGGAATGAGACTCTTAGTCTCTTATTTGAAAAGTTACGTGGGAAAAAGTCAACCGAAAGTTGACTTATGAGTAAACGGTCGCGGATTTGGATTTTTATGGTTTCGTTAGCTCTGTTAGGCGATTTTGGACTTAGGAGCATGTTCAGAGTATAATTTGGAAGTCCGTGTTGGAATTAGGCTTGAATTGGCGAAATTAGGAATTTGGCGATTTCCGATCGGTAGTTGAGAATTAGATATCGGGGTTGGAATGGAATTCTGGAAGTTAGAGTACGTTCATAGAGTTATTTGGACATGTGTGTGAAATTTGAGGTTATTCGGACGAGGTTTGGTAGGTTTCGGCGTCGGTTGCAGAGGTTGGAAGTTTAGAAGTTCTTAGGCTTGAATCCGAGGTTAATTTGGTAATTGGAGGTTTTTTTTGGAGTTATGAGGATTTGACCAAGTTCCTAAGTTGATATATAACTTGTTGGTGCCTTTGGTTGGGGTTACGGAGGCCTGGGGTGTGTTTCAGGGTGAGTTTTGGGCAAGTCCGGGCAATTCTAGAACTCAGGTGTTTCTTCTGGTGTTTTGCAGTCATGGGCCTCAGCAGAATTTTGTGGATCGTGGTAGGAGTTCGCGGTCAACGACAGGATTTCGCGATCAGCAGTGGAGGCTGGTGCAGACCGCATAAGTTTGTTCACGATCGCAGGAGATCGGGATTTTCGCGGCCGATGTTGGCCCCAAACCGCACACGCAAGTATACGTGGTCGTAGCAAGTAATATAATGTTAAATTGAATGTCGAACCCACAGGGACTTGCGTAAACTACTTATTCAATCACTCTAATTGCTATTTAATTGAGCCAAACAAAATCCAAGAATATAACTAATTTATTCTACGATTATATGAACTAATTATCAAGTAACGAGAATATTGTTGTGTATTCAATAGAGACAAACATTCCAGGGTTGTGATCAATTCACCATTCATATTGCATTCTAATTAACTCTCGCTTTCATACAATTCACTCATGGTTGCTAATATCTCACCTTACTTCTTTTAGCGACTAAGTTCCTTAGGAGGAAAAGATGCAAAAAAATCTCAATTTATGAACAAAATGGAGGTACGGCTTGTAATGTGGGTACCAAAGAAAAGGTCTAAAGGCTCAAAGGGGCTAGAAATGAAAAATATAATTCTTATATGACAAGCACATCCATGATCAAGCAAGAAAATGCCTACGTCATCTCCTAGATTAGCATAACCTACAATTTCGCTTCGATTAACACACGGGGCAAGTTCTAGACTACACAGGATCGCATAGAAAATCACTAAATCTCACTCACACATTGCACATGACTCAATCAAAACGGTTTTATTCAACTCTCAAGTTAAGCAGACACACAAAATTTAGAGAATTAAGCAATATTACACTATGTAGAATACAAGTCAAACAACTGAGCTAAGGCGTCACAAAATAGACTATTTATTTTTACTCAAGCATCACATGTCAAACCAAATATAAGGAAAAGCAGAATGTATGTCATAACCTAATATGTCGGCATCAAACATGTCATAGGGTATCTCTAATTTACTCAGTTTCTTCCTAACTACTCTAAACAAAAACAAAATTAATTTAAATTACCCGGTTCAAGTTACACCCTTGGAAAAGAACCGTGGTCAAAAGAAAAACCAAGGGGGAATTACTACACTACCTAAAAAAAATCTTTTTGGTATATTCTTTAGACTTACTTCCCTCAAGAGAGCTGTCTAGGAAATCCATCGTCAGGAAAAGTTCACATATTTATATATTTATAAAACAACTACAAAAACTTAAATGAAAGAAAATCATTTACTGTCATGAATACAAAACTACAATACAAACCCACATACAGTACAACAATTCCACACTTCGTAAATACAACAAAATATAACATACACATCCCACACTTAATCCATGCACTATCCCCAGTGCATTTTATAGAGACAAAAGAAGTAATAGAAGCAAGGTACAAATAACTCCCTGATCATTCAGTGTCGTCATCATCGGACGCTCTCCACTCCTTCTCATTCTCATCTTCGTCATCATGTTCCTCATCCGAGCGCATTGGCTCTGCATCAGAGTCATCAGGAGTGTTGATATCCTCATCATCAGGGAGCCTGTATCCCTCACCCGCTCTAATCAGCTGCAGCGCATGAGCATTTAGCGGGTACCTCTGATCCAATTCAACTCTCTCATCAACTGATGCCGGCCGACCTCCTATTCGCAACTGAAAATCCATCATCCCATAAAGATGGTCCATGAGGCTGTTATCCCACACATTGCGCTCTCCATTGGTCAGGGAGGGCTCTTCCTTCAGTATTAGGCCAGAGATGTCAGTCTCTCGTTGGAATTATCAATGGTATGGTCAAAGTTGGTCTCAACCGCTACATTCTCATTTAGCAGGAACTGAGTTATGAAATTTGGGAATGGTATTCGATCAATTCTATTGCTCGAACGCATCAACCTCATTTGATAGCGCATCAGCTGACCCACATTTACCCTCTGCCCCGTCATAAGGAAGTATAGAACACAAATCCTCTCTCGGCTGATTAAGTTGTCATGGTTGCATGGTAGTATCCGTGCATTAATCACTTTAAGCCACACCTAGGTCTCAGCCTTCATTTTCTTCTTTGGAAATCTTTTATAGTGATTTGTGGCTCTATCCCGAATCCAAGAAGCCCTAGAATCAACCCCACAAAGTGTGTTCCTCACGTCTCTATAGTTGGGATGGAGGATGAATTGCTCTAGAGGCTCCACCGGAACATTTGGTGCACCTAGGAAATCGCATATGGCCTTGGCCGAAAAATCTACCAAGTGCCCACGAATTGGCACCAATCCGTTCTTTTCCTTAGGGTCAAACCCTGCGTAGAATTCTCGGACTAAGTTGAGGTTGATGTCACCATTGTGTCTGAACACATATCCCAGCCCTAACTCATGGATGCTCCGCCAAATCGCTAGAAATTTTGATCTTAGACTCTCTTCCTTAATGGCCCCTTCAGGGTGCACATGCTTTGGTTTGCAGCGTGCATACCATTTCTTGGATTGCACTGGTATGCTGTTGAGACCATATTCCCGTTCACCAATGGGTCGTTGTCTCATAGCAGCGACAACAGCTACTGCTTCCTCACCAGTCATACTGGAGGTAGCATCCCCCCCTTTTCTTTTCTTTTCTTTTGGGGTTGTAGGGGTTTTGCTTTGCTTTTAGTTGAGGCCGAAGACGTGGCCTTCCCCTTGCCAGTGGATCTTCTGGGTTGCATTGTTTTTCCTGCACATATGATCAGTAGTTAGTGCGTGTCACAAAGTGTGTACAAAATCTTTCCAGAGGTTACTCAGACTTCACCTTGGTACGTTAATGTATAATTGACCCAAAGGGTTTCTCGTGAGCCTCTTCACACTTAACATTTCATGGAATTGACAATGCATGATACTAGTGGGATGTTTCTCGGAGACTCGGGCTCTAAATGGGATATATATTTCCATTGAGGAATTATATAGAGCACTTGGCGTGCACAATGACATGAGAGCTCTTATGGAATTGAGGTACTGCCTCATGTACCCACATCTGGGTGGGGTTCCATAATACTACTTAGTTTAACAAATTCAGCCCATTCCTAGAGGGTTTGAAGGATTTGGATGCAAAACATCATACAATATGACCATGAAATTCATAAACCCATAAGGAACCACCATGAATCATAGTTACACCATATATAATTGTAATACCCAAGTCGAATTTACACAGAAGAGGGATAAAATCATACCCCAATGATTGATGAGTGTTAATTTGATGAGGTGAGCCCCGAAATTGAGCCTGTGCAGACTTGTGTGTGTTGTGGGTGTGCAGATGTGTGGGTGAAGAGTTGATGTGGGTGTGCAGATATGTGTGTATGTTGTTTGTGTTCTTGGGAGAAAACTCTTGCTTGAGAGGGAGATGGGAGATGAAAAAATTAGAAGAAGATACTTACCTGGTGTTAGGCGTGCGTTTTAGACTTAAATCCCGGACCCACTGGCGTTGGATCCCAAACGCCCAGCCTACCCTGGCGTTTTCCAGGCATTAGGGCTGAAACGTGCAGCCTGTCCTGGTGTTTGCCAGGCGTTAGGGCTGAAACGCCAGGTACCCCCTGGCCTTCGTCTCACCCTCCGTCATGCAAGAATACTGCTTCTTTCACTTGAATGCACTCAAGAGCTCGTTAGTACCTATAATTATATGAAATTCTTCAAGATATGTTAAGATTTAACTAAATATTCGGTTGCCTCCCAATAAGAGCCTTAGTTAATGTCGTGGCACGACGATTACAACAAGTCAATAGGTTGCCTCCTATGAAGCGCCTGATTTAACGTCGCGGCACGACGCAGAACCTCGCCTCAGTCATCAGCGAGCACGACTTTAGTATTCTCACGATGTATGGTATCACCCCAATAATGTTTGACTCTATGCCCATTCACTAAAAATGTTCTTTCACCATGTATAGCTCGCAATTCAAGTGAACCATATGGAGTGACTCTCACTATTTCAAACGGGCCTGACCATCTCGATTTTAGCTTTCCAGGAAACATTCTACGCCTAGAATTGAATAATAGTACATGTTGGCCCGGCTCAAAATGACACGGATGTATATGTTTGTCATTCCATCTTTTGGTCTTTTCTTCGTAAAGTTTGGCATTTTCGTATGAGTGCAACCTGAACTCATCCAATTCATCCAACTGCATCAATCTTTTCTCACCTGCAGCTTCAAGGTTCATGTTTAACTTCTTGATGGCCCAATACGCCTTGTGTTCAAGCTCTACGGGCAGGTGACATGCCTTCCCATAGACCAGCTTGTACGGTGATGCCCCAATTGGTGTTTTGTGTGCTGTTCTGTATGCCCATAAAGCGTCATCTAACTTAGCATCCCAATCTTTCCTATTCACACTCACCGTTTTCTCTAGTATTTGCTTGATTTCTCGATTGGATACCTCTGCTTGTCCACTTGTTTGAGGGTGATATGTTGTTGCAACTCGATGACGGACCCCATATTTCGCTAAAAGGTTATTCAACAACCGATTGTAAAAATGGTTTACTTCATCACTAATCAAGGCTCGTGGAGTATCAAATCTAGAGAATATATTCTTCTTCACAAATGCAGCGACAACCATGGCATCATTCGTCGGCAATGCAATTGCCTCCACCCATTTCGACACGTAGTCAACTGCTAACAAAATGTATTTATGTCCCCTGAATGATGGGAATGGACCCATAAAATCTATCCCCTATACATCAAAAATCTCTACCTCCAAGATATTATTCAAAGGCATCTCATGCTTCCTTGTTATCGTTCTTGTTCTCTGGCATTGGTCACACTTTTTAACAAATGCGTGGGCATCTTTGAATAGTGTTGGCTAAAAGAACCCAGATTGTAGTACTTTTGCTGCCGTTCAATCGCCATNCTTTTCCTTGCTTCAGATTTTATCCGGGGGAAGTACCCCACTCACCAAATAATTCACATAATCGGCATACCACGGAGGAGGGTCTTGGGTTATAGCAACAAGTTGCTCATCCAGAAAGACTTCTTTAATATATCCACACTCCTCAACATGATCATAATTTTCTAGCCTTGACAGGTGGTCAGCTACTTGGTTATCAGTGCCCTTTCGGTCTCTTATTTCCACATCAAATTCCTGCAATAATAAAACTCAGTGCATCAATCTAGCTTTAGACTCTTTCTTTGTAAATAAATACCTGATTGCTGCGTGATCTGTGTGGACAATAACTTTTGTGCCCACCAAGTATGCCTAGAATTTTTCAAAGGCCCACACCACAGCTAACAGCTCCTTTTCAGTGGTGGAATAATTTTGTTGTGCATCATCGAGGGTCTTACTTGCATAGTGGATGGAATAAAACACCTTGTCCTTCCTTTGACCTAGCACTGTCCCAATTGCATGGTCACTTGCATCACACGTAAGTTCAAATGGTAGTGACCAATCAGGTGCAACAATTATGGGGGCAGTTACAAATTTCTTCTTGAGCTCCTCAAATGCCTTCAGGCAAGGTGCATCAAAATTAAACTTGATATCTTTTTCCAGCAACCTGCACAATGGAGTAGCAATTTTAGAGAAATCTTTAATAAAGCGCCTATAAAATCCTGCGTGTCCCAAGAAACTCCGGACACCCTTCACTGAATTTGGTGGAGGTAGTTTCTCAACTGCCTCCACTTTTGCCTTATCAACTTCGATGCCACTTTTAGATATTCTATGACCCAAGACAATGCCTTCCTGCACCATGAAGTGACACTTATCCCAATTTAAAACCAGATTCGTTTCTTCACAACGGGCCAACACCATGCTCAGGTTTTTCAACAGTCATCATACAGATGACCCAAAGACTGAGAAGTCATCCATGAACACCTCTACGAATTTTTCCACCATGTCAGTGAAAATAGCCATCATACATCTCTGGAAGGTGGCCGGTGCATTGCAAAGACCAAAGGGCATTCGCTTGAAGGCGAAAGTGCCATAGGGGCAAGTAAACGTGGTCTTCTCCTGATCTTCTGGGCATATGACAATTTGATTGTAACCTGAATACCCATCCAGAAAGCAATAATATTCGTGCCCTGATAATCTGTCCAGCATTTGATCAATGAATGGGAGTGGAAAATGATCCTTGCGGGTTGCTTTGTTGAGCCTTCGATAATCTATGCAAACTCTCCAACCCGTGATAGTGCGGGTAGGAATTAGCTCATTTTTCTCATTCTCAATCACGGTCATTCCTCCCTTTTTGGGTACACATTGAACTGGGCTCACCCAATTGCTGTCAGAAATAGGAAAGATGATGCCTGCATCCAGCAATTTTATGACTTCTTTCTTCACTACTTATTTCATAATGGGATTCAGCCTCCTTTGTTGCTCAACACTTAGGCGAATTTCGTCTTCCAAATATATTTTATGCATGCAAAATGATGGAATGATACCTTTAATATCTGCGATGGTCCACCCAATCGCCTATTTTTGCTCACGAAGTACCCTAAGCAATTTCTGTTCTTGTGTATTGGTCAGGCTGGATGAGATGATTACGGGCAATTTTTCTGAGTTCCCCAAATAGGCATAGCATAAATGTGCTGGAAGAGGTTTGAGTTCCAGCTTTGGAGCCTTNAATGTTTCAGAGTTCCCCAAATAGGCATAGCGTAAATGTGCTGGAAGAGGTTTGAGTTCCAGCTTTGGAGCCTTTTCAATAGATGGCTTAGGAAGGGTTAGAGTAACATGCTTATTCAACTTTTCAAATTTTCCTAGCCTGTGGAGGTAACTGCAGGACACCTCAAGAATTTTCTCAATATCTTCCCTTGTTTCATCCTCGCAGTCCTCTGCATCCCAAACCAAAACCCGCTAAAGAGGGTCAATAGGATTCATGTAGGGAACTATGGACTCCGATTTGCTTTCCACTACATAAATCATGGATAGTTCTTCATAGTGGACAGGTAACTTGAGTGCCTTATAAACATTAAACACCTCCACTTGATCACCAACGCGCATTTTCATCTTCCCTTCACACACATCGATAATAGCTCGGCCTGTAGCTAGGAATGGACGCCCCAAAATAAATGGGACTTCCAAATCAGGCTCATAATCCAAGATAATGAAATCAACTGGGAATATGAATGATCCCACCTGAACCAGTACATCTTCAATTACTCCCTCAGGATGGGCTAGGGAGCGGTCAGCCAATTGTAAAATCACTATTGTTGGGCGTGGTTCACCCAATCCCAACTGCTTGAATACAGATAGTGGCATCATATTAATACTTGCCCTAAGATCGCACAGAGCTCGCCCGACTGCATGCTTACCAATTGAGATTTGGATAGTAAAGCTACCCGGATCTTTTTATTTCTGAGGTAGCTTGCTTTGAATTCTTTAGCAAACTTCCTCAGTGAGTGCCACTGTTTCGAACTCCGTCAACCTTCGTTTATTTTCCACAATTCCCTTGTATGCTGCATTATCTTTCACCTTTTGCAACCTTTGAGGGAATGG
>ML409928.1:0-49577 GCA_005239525.1 Nicotiana knightiana | reverse complement strand
CTGGATGATGGGAATGGACCCATAAAGTCTATCCCCCATACATCAAAAATCTCTACCTCCAAGATATTATTCAAAGGCATCTCGTGCTTCCTTGTTATCGTTCCTGTTCTCTGGCACTGGTCACACTTTTTAACAAATGCGTGGGCATCTTTGAATAGTGTTGGCCAAAAGAACCCAGATTGTATCACTTTCGCTGTTGTTCGATCGCCACCATGATGGCCTCCATATGGTGATGCATGAAAATCGTACAACACCCGTTCCATTTCTACATCAGGAATGCATTTCCTCATTAACTGATCACCACATTTTTTGTATAGGTAGGGCTCATCCCAGTAGTAAAATTTCACATCGCGTAAAAACCTCTTCCTTGCTTCAGATTCTATTTCTGGAGGAAGTACCCCACTCACCAAATAATTCAAATAATCGGCATACCACGGAGGAGGGTCTTGGGTTATAGCAAAAAGTTGCTCATCAGGAAAGACTTCTTTAATATCTCCACCCTCCTCAACATGATCATGATTTTCCAGCCTTGACAGATGGTCAGCTACTTGGTTATCAGTGCCCTTTCGATCTCTTATCTCCACATCAAATTCCAGCAACAATAAAACCCAGCGCATCAATCGAGCTTTAGATTCTTTCTTTGTAAATGAGTACATGATTGTTGCGTGATCTGTGTGGACAATAACTTTCGCGCCCACAAAGTATGCCCGAAATTTTTCAAAGGCCCACACCACAGCTAACAGCTCCTTTTTAGTGGTGGTGTAATTTTGTTGTGCATCATCGAGGGTCTTGCTCGCATACTAGATGAAATAAAACACCTTGTCTTTCCTTTGGCCTAGAACTGCCCCAATTGCATGGTCACTTGCATCACACATAAGTCCAAATGGTATTGACCAATCAGGTGCAACAATTATGGGGGCAGCTACCAATTTCATCTTGAGCTCCTCAAATGCCTTCAGGCAGGGTGCATCAAAACTGAACTTGACATCTTTTTTCACCAACCTGCACAACGGAGTAGCAATTTTAGAAAAATCTTTAATAAAACGCCTATAAAATCCTGCATGTCCCAAGAAACTCTGGATGCCCTTCACTGAAATTGGTGGAGGTAGTTTTTCAACTGCCTCCACTTTTGCCTTATCAAATTCGATGCCGCTTTTAGATACTCTATGACCCAAAAAGATACCTTCCTACACCATAAAGTGACACTTCTCCCAATTTAACACCAGATTCGTTTCTTCACAACGAACCAACACCATGCTCATATTTTTCAAACAATCATCATAGGATGACCCAAAGACTGAGAAGTCATCCATGAATACCTCTACGAATTTTTTCACCAGCCATCATGCATCTCTGGAAGGTGGTTGGTTCATTACAAAGACCAAATGGAATTCGCTTGAAGGCGAATGTTCCACAAGGGAAAGTAAACGTGGTCTTCTCCTTATCCTCTGGGCATATGACAATTTGATTGTAACCTGAATACCCATCCAGAAAGCAATAATATCCATGCCCTGCTAATCTGTCCAGCATTTGATCAATGGATGGGAGTGAGAAGTGATCCTTGTGGGTTGCTTTGTTGAGCCTTCGATAATCAATGCAAACTCTCCAACCCGTAACAGTGCGGGTGGGAATCAGCTCATTATTCTCATTCTCAATCACGGTTATCCCTCCCTTTTTGGGCACACATTGAACCGGGCTCACCCAGTGGCTGTCAGAAATAGGAAAAATGATACCTGCATCTGGAAATTTTATTACTTCTTTCTTCACCACTTCTTTCATGATGGGATTTAGCCTTCTTTACTTCTCAACACTCGGGCGATGTCCATCTTCCAAAAAGATTTTATGCATGCAAAATGATGGGCTGATTCCTTTAATATCTGAAATGGTCCACCCAATTGCCTTTTTGTGCTCACGAAGTACCCTAAGCAATTTCTGTTCTTGTGTATTGGTCAGGCTGGATGAGATGATCACGGGCAATGTCTCAGAGTTCCCCAAATAAGCATAGCGTAAATGTGCTGGAAGAGGTTTGAGTTCCAGCTTTGGAGCCTCTTCAATAGATGGCTTAGGAGGGGTTAGAGTAACAGGCTTGTTCAACTCTTCAAATTTTCCTAGCCCGTGGAGGTAACTGCAAGATACTTCAAAAGCTTTCTCAATGTCTCCCCTTGTTCCATCCCCACAGTCTTCTTCATCCCCAACTAACACTTGCTCAAGAGGGTCAACAGGACTCATGTATGGAACCATTGACTCCGATTTTCTTTCCACTACAGTAATCATGGATAGCTCTTCATAGTGGACATGCAACTTGAGTGCCTTATAAACATTAAATACCTCCACTCGATCACCAACTCGCATTGTCATATTTCCTTCACACACATCGATGATCGCTCTGCCCGTAGCTAGTAATGGACGCCCCAAAATAAATGGGACTTCCTGATCAGGCTCATAGTCCAAGATAATGAAATCAGCTGGGAATATGAAGGAACCCACCTGCACCAGCACATCTTCAATTACTCCCTCAGGATGAGCAAGGGAACGATCAACCAATTGTAAAATCACTGTTGTTGGGTGTGGTTCACCCAACCCCTTGAACACAGATAGCGGCATCAAATTAATACTTGCCCCAAGATCGCACAAAGCTCGCCCGACTGCATGCTTACCAATTGAGATTTGGATAGTAAAACTACCCGGATCTTTTAATTTCTGAGGTAGCTTGCTTTGAATTCTTGAGCTAACTTCCTCCATGAGTTCCAAGGTTTCGAACTCAGTCAACCTCCATTTATTTTCCACAATGTCCTTGATGTATTTAGCATATTTGGGCACCTCCTGCAAAATGTCTACCAGTGGAATATTGATTTGTACCTAATTCAAGAGGGAAAATTTTTGTATGTGGGATTATCTTTCACCTTTTTCAACCTTTGAGGGAATGGAGGGGGTGGCCTCGCAACAATTGGTGGGGGTTGCTCATCCACCGCCTCATTTGCTAGCTTATCTGATTCTTTCGAGTTGTCTGATGTTGATTCATTAGTGATTGGTTCCTCATCAAAAGTTACCTGCTTCCTCTTCTTAGACTGAACTTCTTCCAATTACTTCCTATTCCTCAAAGATATAGCATTAACAGATGCTTTAGGATTAGCTTCAGTGTCACTTGGAAGCGACCCCGTTGGTCGGGTATTTTGAGAACTGGCGAGTTGCCCCACTTGACGTTCTAAGTTTCTCATTGCTATAGTCTGGGCTTGGTGATCAGCCATTATTTTTTGATTGAAAGCAAGTTGGTCATTCATCATTCTCTCCATAATCTCCTCAAGGCTTGCTGATGGTTCAGCCTGAGGTGGTTTGTACTGCTATTGAGGTGCTGGATGCCTGTATTTATGCTGAGTGCTCTGATTTCCACCCCAAGAGAAGTTTGGGTGGTTTCTCCAGCTGGGGTTATAAGTGTTTCCATATTGATTTACTTGTCCCCTATTCGCGTTACCCACAAAGCAGACAGACTCTGGATTCACTGGGCATAAATCACTCGAATGACCCTCTCCACCGACTTCACAAAATACCTGAATCTGTTGCACTGGTTGGGCCTGTTGTTTGTTAATGATCAGGTTCATCTGACTGACTTGGTTAGTCAACGTGGAAATCTGGGCTGACAATGCTGAAACCACATCTAGTTCAAGAACCCCTGGTGACTTTTGAACCACATTTCTCCCCATCTCACCTTGCCAGTCTGGATTGCTTTTGGAGAATTTATTCAGTAATGCAAATATTTCATCATAATTCTTCTCCAACACCTGACCTCCAGCTGCTGCATCTGTCACAATTCTTATTTGCAGATGGAGCCCCTCAATTAAAGTGTGAACTAACACCTCGTTTGTCTGATTGCGATGAGGACAGTCTCTGAGTAGCCCCTTGAACCTTTCCCATGCTGAATATAATGATTCACCTGTTTTCTATCTAAAGGCGACTATCTCACTCCTAATCTTTGCGGTCTTTCCTAAAGGGAAGAGCCTTGCCAGAAATTTTCTCGCCAGATTGTTCCATGTTGTGTTGGAATTAGCTGGTTCTGCCTTCAGTCATCACTTTGCTTCGCCTAATATAGAGAATGGGAAAAGTGTGAGCCTCACATAATCTGGCGTGACCCCGTTAGTTATATAAGTATCACTAATCTCCAAGAAGTTCAGAATGTGCTGTTGTGGATCCTCGTGTGGAAGACCCAAAAACTGCATGTTTGCATGAAGTAGTTGGATCATGCTCTGTTTCAGCTCAAAGTGCCCAGTGATTCTGGGCTTCACGATGTTGGAGGTGACATTAGCAATACTGGGCATTGCCACCTCCTGAACAGCCATGTGTTGTTCCTCTGCCATGTTCACAGGAAATTGGATGAAGTCCTGAATATTGTCTATATCTCTTGCTTCTCACAATATCCTGTGAAATGATCTCTCAAGTTCGGGGTCAAAGCCGTCAAGTCTATCCTGGCTTCTGACCCTACGCATTCACTCAAAGTTCCTGAGATTAGAGCAAAAATCACGTGACGTTAGACTCAATGAAATAAACAATTAAAGCAGGTAACTAAAAAGTAGTCTATATTCAAGTCCCCGGCAGCGGCGCCAAAAACTTGTTGGTCCCAAACGCACACGCTAGTATACGTGGTCGTAGCAAGTAATATAATGTTAAATCGAATGTCGAACCCACAGGGACTTGCACAAACTACTTGTTGAATCACTCTAATTGTTATTAAATCAAGCTCAAAACCAAAATCCAAGAATGTAACTAAATTATACTACGATTCTATGAACTAACTAATTATCAAGTGACAAGATATTGTTGTGTGTATTCAGTTGAGACAAATATTCCAGGTTGTTATCAATTCACCACTCGTATTGCATTCTAATTAACTCTCCCTTTCATATAATTCACTCATGGTTGCTAATTAATTGATTATTTCTCTCGTAGCCTTCTCCCGAAGTACTACTCGCCTATTCTCAATAGAGTAATGCCTATATTCCTATGAAATTAATCTATTAGAACGCACTAAGATTATGATGTTTAATTAAGCGTGGTGACTAGGTATATTCCTATACTAACCATAAATCCTCTCCCCTGAAGGGTTAAGATTGCGCTCTCTTCAATTCTTCTCTAATCTATATACGGCTTTCCCAAGCATAACATAGATCCTATGTAGAACCTAATTGCTGGCCAAACAATTAAGCAATTAAATGCAGAATTAAAGAAACAACCATATATTGAGTGAACTATAATCAAGGCTAAATTAATGTCGAATAACAATATACATGGATAAACCACAACCCGGAACAATGGGTGTTTAGCCACTCATGCTAGAATTAAACAATTGCATAAGTCTTGAATAAATGGAAAATACTAGAATAAGATGAAGAAAACTGATAATTCTTTGCTTCCTCAATGATCTTGTGTGTATATTCTCTCCAAGAATGGCATCCTCCTCTCAAAGTTGTGTTTTTGGGTCTATTTATATGTTTGGGATAAACCCTAAACGTGTAGGAGACTTATATTCCAACAGGAAACACTTAAAACCTTTAAAACTCGGAATTTACCAGATCAGGGACCCCAAACGTTAATCCTCAAACGCCCAGCTAAAGCCTGGGTAGGCCAGGCGTTTGGGCTTTAATGCCCCACTAACACCTGGGTATGGCTGGAGTTTGGGTTGAAACGCGCGGCTAACGCCAGGTTATGCCAGGCTTTTGGGCTAAAACGCCCGGCTATGGCCCGCGTCACTCCTTTTCGACTCTTGAGCGTATTTTTGACGTTTATACCCATTTTAGCTCGGCTTCCATCTCCAATTCAATTACACATGAAATATACTCCATTATACACATATAACGTGTATTTTTATCACAAAAGCACATAAAATGTAAGGTACATGATGCTTAAAACTATGGATTCTAGCCACGCATCAATAGAGCTACGTAAATAATAGAAGCATGTGATTTAGCGACACTTCGGGTCTTGGGAGGTTATTTTATATATTCCGTGTGGTACTATCCTTGTAAATTACAATACGCTATTTTATCTTCTATCGTTGTGTTTCTTTAAATTTCTGTAATATTAGGCTTACCTAGTCATAAAGACTAGGTGCCGTCATGACACCTTTCGGAGGGTTAAATTGGGTCGTGAAAAGTTGGTATCAGAGCACTAGGTTCATAGGAGTCGTGAGTCAAAATCCGGTTTATTAGAGTCTCGCGGATCGGTGTGGAGAAGTCCGTACTTATCTTAGGGAGGCTATGTAACTGTTAAGAACAATCATACTTCTTTGATTTCCTTGTCCTGCGAGTTATTGACATAAAAAGTTCTAAGATTCTATTCTATTCTTTCTCACAGATGGTGAGGATCGACGATCAAGCACCCGAGCCCCCTTCCAAATCCGCCAGAGGCCGGGGTCAGGGTAGAGGACAACCACGCAGTGCAGCCCGAGCACCTGCGAGAGCTGCGACAGATGAGCCCCCAGCAGCTCCAGCTGGAGGGCCGACACTGGAGGTTCCTATTGTTGTCCAGCCCTCCAGGAGACTTTAGCTCATTTCATGAGCATGTTTGGCACTTTAGCTCAGGCTAGACTACTTTCGATAGCTCCCGCTGCAGCTCAGGCCGGGGGAGGGGCACAGACTCCCGAAGCCCGCACTTCTGAGTAGAGGGTCCAGGTTGATCAGTCCCTAGAGCTTATTATGACCCTAGTGGCTCTGGTTCAGCATGAGACCAGGGTATCTTCTTCTGGCGCAGAGCAGCTCAGACTTGAGAGGTACAAGAAGTACCACCCACCTACTTTCAGCGGACTAGCTTCAAATGATGCTCTGGGTTTCCTTGAGGAGTTTCATCATATTCTCCGAACTATGAGAATTGTGGAGCGACTGGGGTTTCTTTCACCTCTTTCCAGCTGAGGGTAGCGACATATTAATGGTAGCATTCCTATGAGCTGATTAGTCGGGACAAGGCAACCTTACTCACTTGGAATCAGTTTTCAGAGATGTTCTTGCGTGAGTATGTTCCTCAGAGCTTCACGGATGCTTGGTGTTCAGAGTTTGAGCAGTTGCGCCAGGGTACTATGACTGTGTCAGAGTATGCAGTCTGTTTCAGTGAGTTAGCTCGGCATGCACCAGCTTTGGTGGCCACAGTCAGAGAGAGGGTTCGTCACTTCATTGAAGGACTCCACCCCAGTATTCGGACCAGTATGGACAGGGAGTTGGAGAATGATATCACTTATCAGCAGGAAGAGAGTATTGCCGGGAGATTGGAGGGTATATTTTCCCGGGACAAAGAGGAGAGAGAGGACAAGAGGTCTGAGAGACTGGTCATTTTTCAGAAGCTCGTGCGCCAGCAGCACACCATGGTAGAGGTTTTGTGAGTCGCCCTGTTCATTCAGCTCTTCCAGCAGCCAGTAGTGTTCCAGCTCCTCCTACACCTCAGGAGCCTTATTATGCACCGCCAACATCCGGTGTGCCTCTTGCTCGAGGTGCTATTATTGGCCAGTCCAGTAGGCCAGGTCCGATTCAGTCTCAGC
This sequence comes from Nicotiana knightiana, assembly GCA_005239525.1. NCBI lineage: Eukaryota > Viridiplantae > Streptophyta > Magnoliopsida > Solanales > Solanaceae > Nicotiana > Nicotiana knightiana. The sequence goes on along the minus strand of ML409928.1, from coordinate 42,058 downwards.
CACCGCGTCCTCCGAAGGGTTGTTTTGAGTATGGTGATACTCGCCACATGGTTAGAGATTGCCCCAGAGCCAGGACGGGTGCACCTCCACATACTTCTCAGCCACCACGTGCTCCACCGGGTCCTCCGGCCATTCTTCCAGCCCCAGTTGTCGCTCCACCTACTCAGGCAGCTTGAGGTGGAGGTTGGGGAGGTCGAGGCCGCCCTAGAGGGGGAGGCCAAGCCAGGTACTATGCCCTTCTAGCTCGTTGAAAGGTCGTCACGTCAGATTCAATCATCACAGGTATTGTCCTTGTCTGTCATAGGGATACATCAGTATTATTTGACCCAGGTTCTACGTATTCATATGTGTCTTCTTATTTTGCTCCACATTTGGGGATATCTCGGGATTCTTTGAATTCCCCTATTTATGTATCTATCCTGTGGGAGGTTCTCTTGTTGTGGACAGCGTATATCGGTCGTGTTTGATTACTCTTAGTGGTTTTGAGACCATATCCGATTTATTATTACTAAGTATGATAGATTTTGATGTTATCTTGGGCATGGACTATTGTCGCCCCATTATGTTATTCTTGATTTTCACGCTAAGACCGTGATGCTCGCTATGCCAGGCTTATCACGATTAGAGTGGAGAGGTACCTTAAAGTATACTCCCAGCAGGGTCATTTCATTTCTTAAGGCTCAGCGATTGGTTGAGAAGGGGTGTGATATGTATTTGGCCTATGTGAGAGATGCCAGTGTTGATACCCCTACAGTTGAGTCAGTTTCAGTAGTGAGGGACTTCCCCGATGTGTTTCCAGCTGATCTTCCGAGCATGCCACCCGATAGAGATATTAATTTTGGCATTGATTTGTTGCTGGGCACTCATCCCAAATCTATTCCTCCAACGTATGGCTCCTCCCGAGTTGAAGGAGTTGAAGGAGCAGTTGCAAGAGTTTCTTGATAAGGGTTTCATCAGGCTTAGTGTATCACCTTGGGGTGTTCCTATCTTGTTTGTGAATTAAAATGATGGTTCTATGCGTATGTGTATTGAAAATCGGCTTGAACAAAGTCACAGTGAAGAACAAGTATCTGTTGCCTCGCATTGATGATTTATTTGATCAGTTACAGGGTGCCAATGTATTTTCCAAGATTGAGTTGCGCTCTGGTTATCATCAGTTGAAGATTCGGGAGCTGGATATCCCGAAGACTTCTTTCAGGACCAGGTATGGTCATTATGAGTTTCTTGTCATGTCATTTGGGCTGACCAATGCCCCAGCAGCCTTTATGCATTTGATGCATAGTGTGTTACGGCCTTATCTTGATTCTTTTGTCATTGTATTTATTGACGACATTTTGGTATATTCCCGGTCTCGGGAATATCATGAGCAATACTTGAGGACTGTGCTTCAGACTTTGAGGGAGAAGAGACTGTATGCAAAATTTTCTAATTGTGAATTCTGGCTTGATTCAGTGGCATTCTTGGGTCACGTAGTGTCTTGTGATGGGATCAAGGTAGATCCGAAGAAGGTGGAGGCAGTGAAGAGTTGGCCTAGACCGTCACCAACTTCAGAGATTCGCAGTTTCCTAGGTTTGGCGGGGTACTACCATCACTTTATAAAGGGATTTTAATCTATTGCAGCACCTATGACCAGGCTGACCCAGAAGGGTGCTCCGTTCAGGTGGACAGAGGAGTGTGAGGAGAGCTTTCAGAAGCTCAAGACATCTTTGACTACAACCCCAGTATTAGTATTTCCTACAAGTTCGGGGTCCTAAACTGTCTATTATGATGCCTTGAGGAGTGGCCTTGGAGAGGTATTGATGCAAGACGGTAGGGTGAATGCCTACGCATCTAGACAATTGACGGTGCATGAGAAGAACAATCATGTCCATGATCTCGAGTTAGCAGCTATTGTTCACGCCTTGAAGATCTGGCGTCATCATTTATACGGTGTTCCTTGTGAGATCTACATTGATCACCGGAGTTTGTAGCGCCTGTTCAAGGAAAAGGACTTTAATTTGTGTCACCGGAGGTGCTTAGCTCTACTTAAGGACTATGATATCACTATATTGTACCACCCGAGGAAGGCCAATGTAGTGGCCGACGCCTTGAGTCGCCCAACAGAGAGTTATGCATATCTTTCGGCAGCTGAGAAGACCTTAGCCTTGGATGTTCAGGCCTTAGCCAGCCAGTTCGTGAGATTGGATATTTCAGAGCCTAACCGGGTATTAGCTTGTGTGGTTTCTCGGTCTTCTCTCTATGTCGGTATCAGGGAGCGCCAGTATGATGATCCTTATCTTCTAGTCCTTCAGGACAAGGTTCGACAGGGTGATGCTACGGATGTGACTATCAGTGATGAGGATGCAGGGACGGATCTGTGTGCCCAATGTGGATGGGCTTCAGGAGTTGATTTTTTAGGTGGTCCACAACTCGTGGTACTCCATTCATCCGGGTGTCGCGAAGATGTACCAGGATTTAAGGCAGCACTATTGGTGGAGAAGTATGAAGAAGGATATAGTTGGGTTTGTGGCAAAGTGTCTCAAATGTAAGCAGGTTAAATATGAGAACCAGAGACAACGAGTGGATTGCTTCAGAGGTTAGAGATCCCAGAGTGGAAGTGGGATCAGATCACCATGGAATTTGTAGTTGGACTTCTACGGACTTTGAGAAAGTTCGATGCTATTTGGGTGATCGTGGATCGGCTGACCAAGTCAGCTTATTTCATCCCTGTGTTGATCACTTATTCTTCCAAGATATTGGCTTAGATTTATATCAGAGAGATTGTCCGCCTTCACGGTATCCCGATATCCATCATTTCATACAGAGGTACACAGTTCACATCACGATTCTGGAGAGTCGTACAGCAGGAGCTGGGTACTAGGGTGGAGCTGAGCACAACCTTTTACCCTCAGAAGGACGGGCAGCCCGAGTGCACGATTCAGATTCTTGAGGATATGCTTCGTGCTTGTGTGATGGAGTTCGAAGGTTCATGGGACTAGTTCTTCCCACTTGCGAAGTTTCCCTACAACAATAGTTACCAGTCTAACATTCAGATGGAGCTATATGAGGCCTTGTATGGTAGGCGGTGTCGTTCCTCAGTGGGTTGGTTTAAGCCGGGCGAGGTCCGATTGTTGGGTACAGATTTGGACTAGGAGGACATGGATAAGGTGAAGATGATTCGGGATAGACTTCAAACAACCCAGTCCAGACAAAAGAGTTATGATGTCCGGAAGGTTCGTGATTTGGCATTCATGGTTAGGAAGCGGTCTTGCTTCAGGTATCGCCTATGAAGGTCTTCATAACATTCGGGAAGAAGGGCAAGCTGAGCTCGAGGTTCATTGGTCCGTTTGAGATATTGCGGTGCGTTGGGGAGGTCGCTTATGAGCTTGCCTTACCTCCCAGCCTAGCAGGAGTTCATCCATTATTCCACGTCTCCATGCTCTGGAAGTATCACGGTGATCCGACTCATGTATTGATTTCAGTCCAATCCTGTTGGACAAGGATCTAACTTATGTTAAGGAGCCAGTAGCCATTTTGGACAGGCAAGTCTGGAATCTCAGATCAAAGAATATTGCTTCAGTAAAGGTCCAGTGGAGGGGTCAGCCGGCCGAGGAGGTGACTTGGGAGACTGAGTAGGATATGGGCAGTCGTTACCCTCATATCTTCACAGCTTCAGGTATGTCTTTATACTCGTTCGAGGATGAACATTTGTTTAAGAGGCGGAGGATGTAATGACCTGCCGGCCGTTCTGAGAGTTATAGCCCCGTCTCCCCTATTTCCGCTTCTTTATGTATTGTTCAGCTTTATTATGTTGCATCGAGTTGGTTCGTTCGGGTCTGAGTGATTTTGGAGTTGAATGAGACACTTAGTCTCTTATTTGGAAAGTTAAGTGTGAAAAAGTCAACCAGAAGTTGACTTATGAGTAAACGATCTCGTATTTGGATTTTCATGGTTTCGTTAGCTCTATTAGGAGATTTTGGACATAGGAGCGTGTTCAGAGTGTAATTTGGAAGTCCGTGGTGGAATTAGGATTGAATTGGCGAAATTGGCAATTTGGCGATTTCCGGTCGATAGTGGAGAATTAGATATCAGGGTCAGAATGGAATTTCTGGAAGTTGGAGTAGGTTCGTAGAGTTATTTGGGATGTGTGTGCAAAATTTGAGGTTATTCGGACGAGGTTTGGTAGGTTTCGGCGTCGGTTGCGGAGGTTGGAAAGTTAGAAGTTGTTAGGGTTGAATCCGAGGTTAATTTGGTAATTGGAGGTTGTTTTGTGAGTTCCGAGGATTCGACCAAGTTCGTAAGTTGATATATAACTTGCTGGTGCCTTTGGTTGGGGTTTTGGAGGCCTCGGGTGTGTTTCAGGGTGAGTTTTGGGAAAGTTCGGTCAATTCAAGAACTCAGGTGTTTGTTCTAGTGTTCTGCAGTCGCGGGCCTCATCAGAATTTTGCGGATCGCGGTAGGATTTCGCGGTCAGTGGCAAGATTTTGCGGTCAGTGGTGGAGGCTGGCGCGGACCACACAAGTTTGTTCGCGATCGCAGGAGATTGGGATTTTTGCGGCCGCAATAGGAATTTTGTTGATCGCAGTGAGGGGTGCGCGGCCGCGGGGGAAGTTCGCGGACCGTATAGTGAAGATCAGAGGGGTGTACTATAAATACGGGGATTAGGGATTTATTTCACATTTTGGACCTAGGGAGCTTTATTTGTGGTAATATTTCGAAGGTTTTTCAAGAAAATCACAGGGGTAAGTGATTCTAACTCGAATTTAGCTAATGTACATGAATATATCACTGATTTCATTCGATTATGTCACGAGCCAAAAACCAACCTGGCCGTGATGGCGCTTATCGTGGAACTAGGCAAGCCTACACTCTTAACAAATTCATTTTTATCATAAAAATATTTAAATATTGACCTTTTTCCATCATAGAGACCGAAATAAAAGATAAAAATCAAATTCAAAATACTGTAAACAGAGAGAAATCCCAAAATCTGGTGTCACTAAGTCATGAGCCATACTACAACTGTGCAAAAATACATCAAGACAAATAATTTTCTGAGAAATAACTAAGAAAAATACACAAGGAAGATAGGGAAGGAGAAAGGCGGGTCTGCGATCGCCAAGCAGCTACCTCGCTCTCTCCGAAGATGAACCGCAACAAACGATCAACTGGAACTACCGTGACCTGGGGTACCTGAATCTGCACACAAGGTGCAGGGGGTAACGTGAATACACCAACTCAGTAAATAACAAGCCCAAACTGTGGGCTGAGAGGTAGTGACGGAATAAACCTCCACATTTATAACAAAATCAATGTACATAAATTTAGGCATGCTTTTAGTTAACTAGAAAACTCAAAGTGATAAGACAAGTACCGTTCCGAACAGTTTAACATATATAACTCAACGTATTTTACATACCAATGCATCAACTGTATGAAATGCACAATGTGCTCCCACTCTTAATTACTCGTCCACTCAGTACTGTATATGGCTCGCCTGGCCCAGGGAAGGTCCATCCCATGAATATATACACGTCTGACAGAAGTCACTCAGTACTAAGGAAGGCCAATCCAGCCCTATGGAGAAGATCCATCTCCACATAATGATACACCTCACAACCACTCGGTACTGTATATGGCTCAACGGCCCAGGGAAGATCCATCCCAGAATACGTATACATATCACTGACATCAGTCGCTCAGTACCGAGGAAAATAGGCCAATCCAGCCTCATGGAGAAGATCCATCTCCAAATATAAACACTTCGGACAAGATCCATGTCCAGGGAAGATCCATCCCTTAATATAAACACTTCGGACAAGATCCATGTCCAGGGAAGATCCATCCCACAAATATCACTGAGCTCACTAGGGGTGTGTTACAGACTCCGGAGGGGCACCTACAGCCCCAAGCGCTAACATAAGCCAGATCCAGCCATAATAAATATAATATACTATGGCGTGCAGCCCGATCCCATATCTGTCACTCAATATCAGGCTCTCAGTCTCACTCAGTCATCACTCTCCAGTCTCGCTCACATGGGCTCACAATGCATGAACTATCCTGAATCAATGATATAATGTGCAAAACAACAATTACCGAGACTGAGACATGATATGATATGAAATGACAAGACTGAGTATAAAAATCAATGAAACACACTAGATGACAGCAATAAATGACCACGCGGGTCTCAACAACATCGGCATAAAGCCTTAACATAATATCTAGCATGATTTCTAACATGTTCGCATTAAGACGACCGCTCGGGTCTCAACAGTATTGGCGTGAAGCCTTAACATAATATCTAGCATGATTTCTAATATGTTTGCATTAAGACGACCGCTCGGGTCTCAACACTATCGACATGAAGCCTTAACATAGTATTTAGCATGATTTCTAGCATGTTCACATTAATCACATTGACAGAAGCACATATATCAACAAGAGAGAACCAATAAACGGTGCCATGGAATGAACCAGGTCACAAGTCTTACGGTGCACGCCCGTCACTTGGAATTTGCGACACCCAATTCTAATCACATAACACGTAGTTTGGGGTTTCGAACCCTCAGAATCAAGTTTGGAAGCGTTACTTACCTTAATCAAGCCAAAACTCTACCTCGTGATGCCCTTGCCGCTCGACTAGGCCTCAAATCGCCCAGAATCTAACCAAAATCAGTATTATATCACTAATATATACTAAAGGAATGAAGCCACATTAATTTTCAAATTACATCACAAATCCCGAATTTGGTCAAACCCGACCCCCGGGCCCACATCTCGGAATTCGACAAAAATTACAAAACTAGAATCCTTATCCTCTCACGAGTCTATACATACAAAACTCATCAAAATCAGATCACATATGACCCCTCAAATCCCCAAATCAAACCTTCAAATTTCCAAGCCCTAACCCCTCAATTTTTACCATTAAATCCCATAAATTTCATGTTTAATTAACTGAAAATCACCATAGAATCGAGTATTAGGTTCAAAAATGTTACCTCAATGTGTTTTTCCTTGAATCCCTCAAAAAGCTCCAAACCCGTCTTAAAAAATGGTGGAAATAAGAAAATTTGCGAAGCGTTTAATTTATACCATTCTACACAGGCATTTCCGCACCTGCGGCCCATTTCACGCACCTGCGGGACCGCACCAGTGGTCAAGGCGCCGCACCTACGACTATCACTAACTCACCAGCTTCCGCACCTGCGCCTCAGGCCTCACACCTGCGGGCTCGCAAGTGCGGGCAAATACTTCGCTCCTGCGACCAAATCCGCATCTGCGGTTACTTCCCGCGTCTGCGATAATCGCATATGCGGTCCCCACTCCACAGGTGCGGACACATCAGAAGCAGCAGCTTCAGCTGCAGAAATCCCACTTCCAACTTCTCTGATAGCCATCCGAAATCATCCCGAGCCCCTCGGGGCCTCAACCTAATATACCAATACATCAAACATCATCACACGAACTTAATCGAACCTTCGGAACACTCATAACGACACCAAAACACTGAATTAACCCCTAAATTCAAGCCTAAGGATTTCTAAACTTCCAAAATTCGCCAACTATGCCGAAACCAGCCAAACCACGCCCGAATGACCTGAAATTTTGCGCACACATCACAAACGACACTATGAACCCATGCCAACTTCCAGAATTCCATTCCGACCCCGATTGCTAATTTTCCACTGTCGACCAAAAATTGCCAAAAATCCAATTTCGCTAATTCAAGCCAAATTCTACCATGGACCTCTGTAAAACATTCCGAACACGCTCCTAAGTCCCAAATCACCTAACGAAGCTATCTGAACTATAAAAACCCAATTCCGAGATCATTTACCTATAAGTCAACTTTCGGTTGATTTTTCGAACTAATTAACCAACTTAAGAGACTAAGTGTCTCATTTCACTCCAAAAATCACTCTGAACCCGAGACAACCAACCCGACGCAACATAATAAAGCTGAACCACATATAATGAAGCAGAAATAGGGGAAACGGGGCTATAACTCTCGGATTGACCGGTCGGGTCGTTATATCCTCCCCTGCTTAAATAAACATTCATGCTCGAATGTGCCAAGAGTTGTTCCAAAAGCCATCAAATTGTCGAATAACCTTACCACGCACATACTCGAGGGTGATCCCATGTCACCCTGTCCCGCATAGATCTGATAACACAACACATCTGAAATTTCTTCATCCAACCTAACCCATAAGCCTTAGAATCAAATTTCCTCATCCGAACCTTTTTATAAGATCAGAATCACGCATCCACACACTGTATAAGTCTGAACAAGCTGTATCCAACCATAGCCATAACTCAAGACGAAATCACATGATATCCCACATAACTCAAACACCCGAAGTGATAATTTCTAATCACAGCGGCTGCTCAAGCAACTCAATATCGGTAATAACCCTATTATCAAATAGAGACTCGTTCTAACACCTTCATATACTGCCAATGATGAAAGAAACACGCAGAAACCCATAACCATTCGTCGGATCAACAAATGATGGAACTCCCTCTCTTCGACATGAAATATAGCAAAATTTCTAAGCCGATCTGCGTCAATATCCTCCCAAATATGTCGCAACCAGATTCGATAACACCCATTCTAGGTTCGATGACCTCATCTCATCCAACACAACCACTCTAGTAACATGATACATCAATACCGCTTAAAGCCATAACCCGGAGAATCGAACGATACCATGCCACATGAACCCGAAAGAACATAACCAATACGTCTCAATCCTGCAATACCCAATTACTTACCTTACTCAAATCCCACTACAAGACCACACTAGAACCACACCATGTGTGCCTAAAACCAACGAATCGCAACTCCCCGTAGCAGGGAAGAGTAACTCATAAATCATCCCAGAACACAGATAAGACCAACAACCACTAACTGGCATGCTCCTCACAATAGCACTACGGAGCCAATCAATCCAACTCGGTGCAAAACACTTATCCCCACTAGGCCTACTAAGGAACCCCAAATCCATCCGGTCATACACAATAGAAAATTGACCCTCTGAAGGTCCATAATGACTGAATCAGAACACACACTAACCCCAGGCTAACCTTGGCTACGTCTCTACCGCCCTCAACTATGAAATCATCTACTCATTCGAGTTCCCAGACTCAAAACCCTCAGAGCACACAAATCACCATATTCGATCTCAACTCCGTCGCCTGAATGTCTAATACTTCCCCAATACACGATCATATCACGAGGGATACCCCTACAATCCGTATATGTTACAAGGCCAAATTTGAATACCCCCAGCCCGACCAACAAGGAGAGTACCGCCACACCAATGAAGTATCCATAAATCAAAACGTCGTGCCTCTTCTGAAACTTATTCCTCCAGCGAGCCATATCTAAAAGTAACACCATCTATATGATCATCTGAGATCATCCATGTTACCTAAGAATTTAGAACCTTCCTTTCAAACGCATCGTGACTAGAACCCGCAATCTCAATACTACACCACACATCAAACCAATTATGCCAACATATGAATGATACGACAAACCTCAAACCCACACTGAGTCGTAAGCAGCTACATACTCAATTAGCTAAGAACTTTCCATTTGATTTTATTCTGGAGAAAATTACAATATGCCACATGCCCCACACACCAGTAGAAAATATACATCTCAAACTACGGTAGAGACCATCTAGAACTCTCAAAAATCCATTTGCACTTAACCAACCGTCAGGACTGAATCCCTCTAAATCAACCAAGTTACGCAGGTCGCCAAAACCCAAGAGCATTGCCACGAATCACACGTAGAATCTTACCACATCATAAGCACCCAAAGGACAGATCTTACTCATTACCATGCCGATCCAATCTACTACCAAGTTGTCCTATTTCTCCGAGTCCCTTCTGAATTACCTTCCTATTGATTCTTTCTCCTTTCCATAGTACCAAAACCCTCAACCAGAAATCACCACGTGAGACCCTAGCATAGAACCACATCGCTCTAAGGCTCATAAACCGCTAAATATCTCTTAAGCACCCCAAAGTACCATATCTCAAATACTTACTCTAAAGAGGCTTTCGATGAATTCGAACTATCCTTTCCTTTCATGATACCGGAATGTAGAATCCACAATGATATCATATAAACCCTGAATCCATCCGAACCATTCTCGAGAATCACCCACTCTACGCAATTCTCAATTAAACTGATCAAACATATCAAAGAACCTGTACCCCATTAACACACCAATACCCAAGGGATTAACCCACACCCCTAGGCAACCAAGAAAATTCCTACTTCACGCACATTATTTCCTTTACGAATAACAACTCAATCATACAATAAGACCCATATCCCCATAGAGTGTAATACAACCTGTATCAAGAAATTTTCATTACTCGAGTCATTCTCAAACTCCACCTCTACAGGTCATAATTGATCCACCAGTATCCCCCAAACTGAAACCAATACAACACATAATCGGGAAACCAACTAATCATTCGCAGATTCCCCCACTTGGCTCAAAGCCATAGATCAAAACAAACAGCAACTCACAATGCCCATACGCTACCACCGCCACAATACCGCAGTGAGATTCAACTAAATCCTTTGTAAGCTCATATAACACAAACCATCTAATATCTCAAATCGTCTACAAATATCATATTCACTATTGCAATAGTCATGCCAAATTCCCCCAAGCGACCTTAACTCAAATTGCAACACATATCATTGATTGGCAAAAGATAACTTGTTACAAAATAACATAAGGATCACACAACCTCAGAACATCCGCAGGAGATAACCCCGCCTACTTAGCCTCAAACTGATATCTCTATATAACCTTCCAAAATCGTGGCCATATGCCAACTCAAGACAGAAGTCAAACACTCTATTGTTCTTGCTACATCTCCAGCCAATTCTTTTTGTTGTAATCAAACAATCTGAACACATCTCACCATCAAATCACACTCACTAAATAGTCATCCAACCATAAAAATCCCACCAATAGGGACACAATGAACATATAAGTCCCAAATACACGTGCTCACACAATCAAAATCTCAACACTCAAGCCACAGACAAAACCCGGCCTCAAGTCCTCCAGACTTGTCCATTATCAACATCTAAAATCAATTTGCAATTCATCCATGGGAATCACAAGCCGTCGGTACACCGCTAATACCGAGCACTCATGTACGCATTCGAATACATGAAATAAATTTAAAGAGTTATGCTTTTGGCTAAATAAATGGATTCGCACGACAAGAATTTAAGAATGTGAGATTTTTCCTAAGGGTTCCGCAGCCTCTCGAAGATAAGCACAGACGTCTCCGTACCGATCCACAAGACTCTACTAAACCTGCTCATGACTGGTGAGACCTATGTAACCTAGGCTCTGATACCAACTTGTCACGACCCAAAAACCAACCCGGTCGTGATGGCTCCCATCGTGGAACTAGGCAAGCCTACGCTCTTAACTAATTCGCTTGTTATCATAAAAATATTTGAATATTGACCTTTTTCCATCAGAGAGACCGAAATAAAAGATAAAAATCAAATTCAAAATACTGTAAACGGAGATTTAGGCATGCTTTTAGTTAACTAGAAAACTCAAGGTGATAAGACAAGTACCGTTCCGAACAGTTTAACATATATAACTCAACGTATTTTACATGCCAATGCATCAACTGTATGAAATGCACAATGTGCTCCCACTCTCAAATACTCGTCCATTCAGTACTGTTTGTGGCTGGCCTGGCCCAGGGAAGGTATATCCCATGAATATATACATGCCTAACAGAAGTCACTCAGTACTGAGGAAGGCCAATCCAACCCTATGGAGAAGATCCATCTCCAGATAATGATACATCTCACAACCACTCAGTATTGTATATGGTTCAACGGCCCAGGGAAGATCCATCCCAGAATACGTATACACATCACTGACATCATTCGCTCAGTACCGAGGAAAACAGACCAATCCAGCCTTATGGAGAAGATCCATCTCCAAATATAAACACTTCGGACAAGATCCATGTACAGGGAAGATCCATCCCTCAATATAAACACTTCGGACGAGATCCATGTCTAGGGAAGATCCATCCCTCAAATATCATTGCGCTCACTAGGGGTGTGTTACAGACTCCGGAAAGGCTCCTACGGCCCAAGCACTAATATAAGCTAGATCCAGGCATAATCAATATAACATACTACGGCGTGCAACCCGATCTCATGTCTGTTACTCAATATCATGCTCTCGACCTCACTCAGTCATCACTCTCCGGTCTCGCTCACATGGGCTCACAATGCACGAACTAGCCCGAATCAATCATATAATATGCAAAACAACAATTACCGAGACTGAGACATGATATGATATGAAATGACAAGACTGGGTATATAATATCAATGAAACACATAAGATGATAGAAATAAACAACCACTCGAGTCTCAACACCATCGGCATGAAGCCATAACATAATATCTAGCATGATTTCTAACATGTTCGCATTAAGACGACTGCTCGGGTCTCAACAGTATCAGCGTGAAGCCTTAACATAATATCTAGCATGATTTCTAACATGTTCGCATTAAGACGATCGCTCGGATCTCAATAGTATCGGCATGAAGCCTTAACATAGTATTTAGCATGATTTCTAGCATGTTCACATCAATCACATTGACAGAAGCACAAATATCAACAAGAGAGAACCAATAAATGGTGACATGGAATGAACCAGGTCACAAGTCTTACGGTACACGCCCGCACGCCCGTCACTTGGCATGTGCGTCACCCAATTCTAATCACATAACACGTTGTTCAGGGTTTCGAACCCTCATAACCAAGTTTGGAAGCGTTACTTACCTCAATCAAGCCAAACTCTACTCCACGATTCCCTTGCCGCTCGACTCAGCCTCAAATCGCCCCGAATCTAACCAAAATCAGTATTATATCATTAATATATGCTAAAGGAATGAAGCCCACATCAAAATTATCAAATTATATCACAAATTCCGAATTTGGCCAAACCGGAACCCCGGGCCCACATCTCGGAATCTGACAAAATTACAAAACTAGAACCCTTATCCTCTCACGAGTCTATACATACCAAATTCATCAAAATCCGATCACATATGACCCCTCAAATCCCCAAATCAACCCTTCAAATTTACAAGCCCTAACCCCTCAATTTTTACAATTAAATCCCATAAATTTCATGTTTAATTAACTGAAAATCACCATAGAATCGAGTATTAGGTTCAAAAACGTTACCTCAATGTGTTTCCCCTTGAATCCCTCTTCAAAATCCCTCAAAAAGCTCCAAACTCGTCTTAAAAAATGGTGGAAATAAGAAGATTCGTGAAGGGTTTAATTTATACCATTCTGCCCAGGCATTTCCGCACCTGCGGCCCATTTCACGCACCTGCGGGACCGCACCTGCGGTCAAGGCGCCGCACCTGCGACTTTCACCAACTCACAAGCTTCCGCACCTGCGCCTCAGACCTCGCACCTGCGGGATCGCAGGTGCGGGAAAATACTTCGCTCCTGCGACCAAATCTGCATATGCGGTTACTTCCTGCGTCTATGATAATCACACCTGCAGTCCCCACTCCGCAGGTGCGGACACATCAGAAGCAGCAGCTTCAGCTGTAGAAATCCCACTTCCAACTTCTCCGATAGCCATCAGAAATTACCTCGATCCCCTCGGGGCATCAACCAAATATACCAACACATAAAACATCATCACACAAACTTAGTCGAACCTTCGGAACACTCATAACGACACTAAAACACCGAATTAACCCCTAAATTCAAGCCTAAGGATTTCTAAACTTCTTAAATTCGCCAACGATGCCGAAACCAGCCAAACCACGTCCGAATGACCTAAAATTTTGTGCACACATCACAAACGACACTATGAACCCATTCCAACTTCTGAAATTCCATTCTGAACCCGATAGCTAATTTTCCACTGCTGACCGAAAATTGCTAAAAATCCAATTTCGCCAATTCAAGCCAAATTCTGCCACGGATCTCTGAAAAATATTCTGTACGTGCTCCTAAGTCCCAAGTCACCAAACGAAGCTATCTGAATCATAAAACCCCAATTCCGAGATTATTTACCTATAAGTCAACTTCCGGTTGACTTTTCCAAATAATTAACCAACTTACGAGACTAAGTGTCTCATTCCACTCCAAAATCACTCCGAACCCGAGTCAACCAACCCGAAACAATATAATAAAGCTGAACCACATATAATGAAGCAGAAATAGGGGAAACGAGGCTATAACTCTCAGAACGATCGGCCGGGTCGTTAGAGATTAGTACTTTGAGGTGGAAATTTTAGGAAAATTATAGGAACTTCATAAAATGAATTTTTGGGATTTGAATGTCGATTCAAATTCGGATTTTAATAAATTTGGTATGGTTGGACTCGTGACTGAATGGGTTTCCTAGTTTTGTAATTTTTATCGGATTTCGAGTCGTGGTCCCGGGGAGATATTTTGGGCGTTCTTCCTAATTTAATGCTTTAGCTTTGAATTATTAGCTAAATTAGTTACCTGTAGTTATATTTATATTATGCAATTGGTTTGATTAGATTTGGGACATTCGGAGGTGGATACTCGTGGTAAGAGCATGATATCAGGTTGATTTGAGCTATTCGAGGTAAGTGGTTTGCCTAACCTTGTGTTGGGGAACTTCCCCATAGGATGTTTAGTACTGTTTGATGTATGAGCGCCGTGTACGTGAGGTGACGAGTATGCACACGGTCTATTGTTGTAAAAATCCCGTTTTTCTTCTAAATCATAAATTGTTTTCCTTTGGTTGAACTGCACTATTATGTTTAATTACCCTGTTTAGATTAGTAAAGCATGCCTACGTGATTTGATTGTCTACTTGAAATTATGTGCAACATAATTAGGTAGATTTCCTATTTTTCCTTGGTTGCATTTAATCTAAACTGCACATTTCAATGCTATAACTGCCATGTCATTATTGAATCACATATTTACTTTGAGATTACGGACGTATTTCGGGAGATCCCCCCTGCCTTGCATATCTACTTTGGGACTACGGACGTATTCCGGAAGATCCCCCAGCACTGCATATTTATTTTGGGACTACGGACGTATTTTCGGGAGATCCCTCAGCACTGCATATTTATTTTGGGACTACGGACGTATTCCTAGAGATCCCCTTTACTGTATATTTATTTTGGGACTACAGACGTATTCCGGGAGATCCTCCATATACTGCATAATGAATTCGGGACTACGAGACGGTATCCCAGGAGATTTCCCTGTTGTGTTTCTCTTGTTCTGAGCCGAGGGCTTCTTGACTTTTATTGCTGAAGACCTCCTTACTTATTTTAGTGTAGAATATATTTATATCTCTTGCTGTTTTTAGTTCTTTATATTTACATAGGTAGGGCCCTGACCTGACCTCGTCACTACTCGATCGAGGTTAGGCTTGGCACTTACTGGGTACCATTATGGTGTACTCATGCCCTTTCCTGCACATGTTTTCGTGTACAGATCCAGGTACGAGCTATCAGCCTCGGGGTTAGTGCGTGTTGTTGATTCCAAGAGACTTCAAGGTACTTCTGCCCGCGTCCGCAGATCCTGGGAGTCCCCTTCTATTCCCTCGCCTATAGATTTCCTTTATTTGTCTTCAGACTTTTGTATAGAGCTACGTAAATGATATAAGCTTGTGATTTAACGACATTCCGGGTCTTGGGAGGTTATTTTGTATATGTCGAGTGGCACTATCCTTTTAAATTACAATAAGTTATTTTCTCTTTTATCGTTGTGTTTCTTTATATTTCCGTAATATTAGGATTACCTAGTTCTAAAGACTAGGTTCCGTCACGACACCTTTCAGAGGGTTAAATTGGGTTGTGACATCGAATCCATACGATGGTGTAGTTGGTGTGGTTTAGTGCTGGATTGAATTTTTGTTCCCATTGCCAGATGGTGAGATATTGGGAACCGAAGAACCAAGGACCATTTTGAAGTATTTTATTAAAATTATCAATGTGTTAGAAACTTGATGAGATAGTATTCATATCCTAAATCTATTAATTGGAGAGTTCTATTTAGTTGCCAGAGAGAGTTCAACTTATTTTTGAGGCTTGTGTATGACATTATTTTTCCTAGAAGTTTGATTATTATGGCTTGGTGCCAAGGACGATAGAGTCTAAGTTTATCATTTGTGGAGATAGGTATGAAGAAAGGGTGTTGGGATGGATTGTTGTTTTCATCATCTAGTGTAAGTTTTTTTAGAAAATCTGATTTGAGGTTGGGGTCGATTGGGAGAGGTGTAGATGATGATAAAGTGTCTCGATAACTTACCTTGCCAGTGGAATTTCTACATGGCTGTTCATTAGTTCCCATAGATTTGTTGTAGCTTCCTTAGGATTTTCAGTGCTTCGTTTGAGTTGATCAGGTACTTGATCAGAGAGTTCAATTTTCGATGTTTCTTTCATGATTTGCTAGTATGCTCCCCTGTTGAGCTTTAACTATTATTCCAGCTTCTTAAGACAAATGTTCTTGACTAGAAACAAATTTAGAATCTGAAGATAATAGGTATACAGTTTAATATATGTTCTTCTGAGACTTACTACAATATCAATGTCATGAATAATTTCATTCATTCGGACAGTAACAAATTAGCTCTTCTGGAGCTCTTAATTGATTTTGTACTATAAGACTTTTTTTCTCACCATCCATATGGTGAATGTCTCTTTCACGGAGAAAAATTAAATTATTATAGTCATGGTCAATCATCATAAGCAAAATCAGTTCTTGCTTTACTTTTGCTTTTAATAACTTTTTATAAGCATGTCAAAATATTTTTGTCGTACCACATGTATGCGACCAATGACATACTCATATAACCACACAATAATGTTCATTATCTTTCTTTCTCTTAAACTTCCCGTAGAGATAAGTTGTAGTATTTATTCAACCATGCATAAACAAATTCTTATGCATTATTTGTATCACATATATATTTTTGCATCCACTTTCAAGAATGAGTCTGCATTTACAATGCTTATCACAAATCACATTCTCTTTAAATAATGGAGTATAATTATCGCGACGTGATTTATAAATTTTTCATACCAATTTGATGGTAAATATTTCTTTCACCTTTTGAAAATTACTTCGAGAACCCTTATTGTTCTCCTTTTATAGTTACCATAGTGATGGCGATTATTATTTCGTCTCTTTCCATGCCTTCGTACATTCATACAGTCATGAATTATTTTTTCATTAGTCATCATTAGATCATCAATATGGTGCATTGGGACTCAAACCCAATGCCTTACCCATATAAAGGAATGTAAGGCTATAATGCATTGGGACTCCAACCCAACTCTTATCATCATGTTGCACCAGGACTCAAACCCGATCTCTTAATCTTGTGGTGCGTTTGTCACGACCCAAAATCCATAAGGTCGTGATGGTGGTGGACACCACTGTCAGGCAAGCCAATCTTTAATTAGTTGAAATAGATTCATGTTTTAACATTTTTGAAATCATTATCTTTAACTTGTTACGTAATAACTAAACAAAATCTGTTAAGTAAATACAACGGTTTTAATATTCTATTTTTTTATAAAAAATACATCCCATACACATCCCAGAACCCGGTGTCACAAGTACATGAGCAACTTCTAAGACTTTTACAATTTCTACAAAGTTTGTCTGAAATACAAGTGGACAAGGAAATTTTAATAATGTAATACAATACGAGGGAGACTCCGTCAGCTGCGGATTGCCTCCGGATGATGCAGCTCACCTAAGTCTCCAAACCAGTCATATCGCTATGAAGGTACCTGTGCAATAAAAATGCACAGCAAGTGTAGCATGAGTACGAAAACAACGTGTACTCAATAATTCGCCCGCCTAACCTCAGAGAGATAGTGACGAGAGGTCGAATTAGACACTTGCTAGAGGTCAATTTAGTATATTCAAGTATGACACTAAGCATGATTATCATAGGCAATTAATTAAAATCAGGAATAAATAATATCAACTCCTTCCACATTTAACACTTTAAATCTTCGTCATATTAATAACAATTAATAAACATGGGTGATTTAATCAAATAACAAATAATCAACGGGAAGGAACAACTTCTTCCAAAATTTTAATAACTTTAATCTTTGTCATTTCAGTTGAAAACTTAAAATTCCAGGCCAGTAATCAGGCAAAATCACAGCAAATACGCAGTAAATATCATGCGCAAGCAATACTGAGGGTCGAACGGCGCGGACCAACAATAATAAATTGTGCACTGCCGAAGGGTCGAATGGCTCGAACCATAGATGCATTTATTTTTCCCCGCTCGCGAATCGATCATGCGACGCGGTCAACATAAAAATAATAAGGCTAGCCTGCTCGCGAATCATGCCTGCGCTCAGGTGCTTATATGTACACATATTCACATAATAAATCTGTATTTTTATCAGGAAAACAGTTACTCAGGAAAGTAATAAAATTCTTCCTAAAGGAACATGAAAAATAGCTTTTAAATCTTTGTTTTGAAACTCATTTGCCAAGTTTAATAATATTCAATAATATAACCTTATCAGGAACACAATTATCCACAGAGGAATCAATTCTCTTTCTAGGTGATTAAGAAAATGAACTCTAGTCTTCTTAGGGATTCAATTCATTATTTCGATCATATTAGCGGTCTAATATTACCAGCAAGATCACAAGTACAACAAGTAAGGCATGCTAATGGGTCCTAAACTACCCGAGCATGGCATAATAGTAGCTACGCACGGACTCCCGTCACCTCGTGTGTACGTAGCCCCCGCAGATAGTAGCACATACTTAATTAGTTCACCTAGGGGACAATTCCCCCTCACAAAGTTAGAAATGAGACTTACCTCGCTCCGAAGTTCCATAATCGGCTTCCAAACCCTTCCGACGACTCCAATGGACGCACAACGTCCCAAAACTATCCAAATAACGACAAACCAATGAAAATATACTCAAATATTTTTAACAATTTAAATTATACAATTTCCCAACTCCGCTCTGTGAATTGACCAAAATGTCCTCGGGCCCACGTGCTCGGAATCTTAAATTTCTCGAAGATATACCCTACCCATAGTCTTACTAACTCAAATATACAATTTACTCTAAATTCCATGCTCAAATTCGTGGCTAAAAATCCAAATTTCTAGGTTTTCTTCAATAATTTTCAACTTTTCCACAAAATTTCATGATTTTCCATGTTAAAATCTAGATATAATCCAAGTAATTAACTTGCAATAGGTGGAATTGACTTACCTCCAAGTTTCTAGGTGAATATCCCTCTCAAGAAACTCCAAAAATCGTCCAAGAATGAAGAAATGAGCAAAAATGCTCAAATCCCCACTTTAAACACTCACTGCCCAGCGATCTTCGCGCCGCGGCAAAAACTTCGCGCCTGCGGTCTTCGCACCCGTGGCCAATTCTTCGCGCCTGCGGTCTTCGTACCCGCGGCTAATTCTTCGCGCCCGCGGTGCCTGGCCAGCCCATGCCTTTTCGTTTCTGTGACTCGTGCCCCGCATCCGCGAGCTCGCACATGCGGCCATCCAAGCGCAGGTGCGATCACACCAGAAGCTGGGAGCTTCAGTTTATGCTCTCCAAGTTCAAACATGGTCCGAGGCTCATCCGGTTAACACCCGGGGCCCCGGGGCCCAACACGAACATGCCAACAAGTTCCAAAACATAATACGGACCTGCTTGAGGCCTCAAATCACATCAAATAACTTCGAAATAATGGATCGCAACTTAATTAAATCCTTATGAACTTTAGAATTTCAAACTTCTTCATTCGATGCCGAAACCTATCAAATCACGTCCGATTGACCTCAAATTTTGCACACAAGTCACATTCAACATTACAGACATGCTCCAACTTTCGGAATCGAAATCCGGCCTCGATATCAAAATTTCCACTTTCGGTTCAATTCCTCAAAAACCTTCAAATTTCTATCTTTAGCCAAATGACTTCAAAATAACCTACGAACATCTTAATTCACTTCCGATCGCGCTCCCAACTCTAGAATCACCCTACGAAGCTATTCCCAGACTTGGAATCCCAAACGGACATCAATATCACTGAAATGCGCTTCAAGCCAAATTTAGAAAATTTCTTCAAAAATGTTGACTTCCACAATATACGCCGAAACACTCCCGGGTTATCCAAAGCCCGATCCGGACATACGCCCAAGTCCAAAATCATCATACGAACTTGCAGGAACCTTCAAATTTCGATTCGGAGGTCGTTTACTCAAAATTTCAATCTTAGTTGATTTCTCCAACTTAAGGCTTCTGAAATGAGAATTTTCTTTCCAAATTAACTCTAAACTTCCCGAAATTCAATTCTGACCACGCCTATAAGTTATAATACCTGAAACGGAGCTGCTCATGACCTCAAACTGTTGAACGACGCACTAGAACTCAAAACGACCTGTCGGGTTGTTACAGCGTTAGAACTTAAACCCACCGTCTTACCTTCAGCTAAAAGTTTACTGGTATTCACCCTTCAGCATTAAAAATATACCATATCGTTGTAAATTAAGTTTCAATAAGACATAAAATATTACTATTCTTGCTTTTGGTGGTCATATCGTCGATGCATAACTGAAGTTTTAAAAGTATTATAAAAATTAATGTAAAAAATCATGTATCTCTCATAACTTGCATGCCGTATAATATTCAAAATTATCTCATTCTACAAAGTGCTTTAATTGGAAAAAAATAATTGACAATATTTTTAGCAGTAATGAAAAAGTCAATATTGGAATGACTCTACCTTCTTGTTGCCTCCCACATCGGTTATAAAATAGGAGTAGCCATATATTTTCAGTCACAAGAAACTAAACATTAGAATTTGTCATACAATAGGATTTACTAAGATTACCATATACAAATAATGAAAAATTAGTTTGCAAAGATACAAACTCACTCAATTTTCCAATATTCGAGAATTTAAAGTTTTGATCAGCCAATACAAATTCAAAATGCTTTTCCATTTGGATCGAATATTTGTTTATGAATAATGTATACTAGTTGTGCTATTAAGATTATCCGAGAGAAACTTACCTGACATTACCTTTTCAAAAGTCAGAATGGCGCTTGATAAAATCTTCAGATAAAGGAAACTTTCATGACCAATAAAGAACCTTATTGTTCCTTCAGTTATATTTGATACCATCTTTGAAATTGCTAAATGAGAAAGAAAAGCACATCTCTTCAGGAGGAATATTAGGTATGTTGGACAATTTTGTAGATGCAAGTAACTCAATTGGACAGAGACTCGGGCAAATAACGTGTTAAAAAACTTAGTTTAAAGTAACAATATAAAACAAGGAAAAACAAGTTAAGTGATATAGAAAGAAAGAGAGGGAGATTCTTATGTCTTCCATGTATTCAAATATGTACAATATCACTTCTCATCCTCTATTTATAATATTACATAGAGATATACAAAAGAATACCATAAACATGACTTTTAAGCATTTGAGATCATGTAGGAAGATCACGGGGGAGATTATGAAGGTATGAGAGTTACCATAAGTATTGAAGTAGTGGGAGTTATGGAGATAATGGAGAAGAGTAGTGAGTGTTATAGGAGTTATGAACATCCACCGTAATCTAATGTTTCATCAATTGGTACTAGTTGAAATAATGAAAAAATCGCCTATTTATTTGATGATAACAATATTAAACTATATAGCAACAAATAATAATACTAAAAAATATATACATTATTAAAACGTGTTGTAATTCGCCCCTAAATTGATCTTCTGTTTAAATCAATTGTCGTTCATATGTTATTGTAGCAATTATAGAGCTTTTTCAGTAGTAAAGAAAGCGCACATTTTTCCAGTGTGCAATGTTGGTAGCTCTAGACTTCTAGGTTCCACGTGCAATTAAAATAGATTAAATTTCATGACTTGGTTGACATTTCTATCAAAATTAATAATCTTATAATGGAGTAAATTTTTTTATTTTATGATAGCATTGACGTTGAAAGTATTTCACTAGTCTATTCCAGTTTATGTGACATTGTTTAATTAGACAAGTAATTTAAAAAAAAAATATTAAAATTTGTGTGAAACAAACCTTAGAAATATATGTGGTTATAAATCATCTCACTAAGAGAAAAATAAAAGTTTAAAAGTAAATTAATGCTAATATAAAAATATACTACTCTTTAAAAAAAACTAAAACAAAAAGATTATCATATAATTGAGATAAAAGGGGTAACAAATAAGTTGAATTTAAAACTTCGAGCAAACCAATATCAAAGGTTATGAATATCTCAAAGAAAGTTGGAGATGAATAGGAATATGTAAGAATTGATATTTCTATCTTCTTTTTTATTTTTAGTTAAATTAAGATTTTTATGTTTTTCCTGAAAAGGAAAACAAAGTCTCTATTTGGACATAATTTTTCAAAATATATTTGACTTGTTCTTTTGAATAAAACATGAAAGGTGATTTACACCCATAAGTTTTAAAAACTATCAAAACTACTCAACAACTCAGAAAATTCATACAAAAGCGAAACGTATCCGAAGTAAATCCATACAAAACAAACGAAACAAATTTGAAGAAAATTCATACAAGCATTAACAAATTTTAACAAATTACCTTCAATTTTTGACTTTGCGGTGGATTGCCACAGATTGGCACAACAACTTTGGCGAAGGTTTTCTTCTGTTTATTTATTTATAGAGAAGGGCAAAGCCATGTGATTTTAACGAGAGAAAAATGGGTAGATACTGATTAGTTGGGTCATAATAACAGAAAGTGAGCTTTTTAATAAAATATAAAAGTTTAGGGTAATTTTTAAAAATCAAACATTGATATTTTGGGTCAAACAACTCTTGAACTGGTTTTGGGATTTGAAAATTTGCTAACATATGGATAAATCTATAAAGAAATATGTATTTCTCAAAAAAAAATTAGAAAACATTTGGCAAAATCTATGGTGAAAGTGGGGCTAACGTATTGTTTGGATGGTTGTTTCCCATTGTATTGTATTGTATTGTATTGTTATTCCATATACGATGTTTGTTTTGATTGTTAATATAAAATTGATTGTTTCGTATTGTTAAATCCATTGTTCCGGAACAATGAAAAGCCTCATTTTATGAAATAACTAAATCGGTGTGGTGGAATTGTTATGCATTTTTCTTTCTAATTACGCCTACACTTATTATTCTATATTTCAATTTTATCCTTTACCCTATTATTTATATTATATTCACTCAACTACGTAGTTTCTCTCCATCTTCTGCCGTGCAACTACGTTCATCTAAACAGAGTTTCACAATTACGTATTTTGTCTCTTTCCCTGGTTAATTTTTCCTCTCTTTTTTGTGTATTTTCCCTGGTTAGTTCATCTATGATCTTTGCAAACTATATGTTCTGATGATATAATTTATCAAGTTAATATCATGGTTTAAAATATAACATCAAGTTATTAGTTTGACACAGTCAAAACTGAGAAATTGAGTTAGACTAATGTTATCTATGCTTTAGCTATTGAGGATTTTATAGGATCGATATGAATTTTATATGTCATGTTGCTAGAAAATTTTATTATATTATGCACTTTAAGTTATGGATTATTTGCCACATTAATGGTCATGAACTCAAGGTTCGTCGTTTACTCTGTTTTGATGGGTCTGTAAATTTTTTGTTTGTTTGTATAAAACCAATTTGGGGCTTTCGCTATTATAGTAGAATGATGATTCCCTACGAGGAAGATGGAGAGGTCAAATAAATAAATTATTTTTATGAGTAATTCTTAATAAGAATTGTATTTAAAATAATTGAGGGTATTTTAGTAAACTTAGCAGTATAGTACAATACAATACAGTCAAACTAATGTTATTTAACAACAGCAAATGATATAATCTATCCAAAAATTATATTTATCAAAATAATACAATACAATATAGTACAATACAACACAATACATTATAAAACGATTGGGTAATAATGTTCCAAACAGAGTGTAAGTTAAACTTGAGAACTATTTTGTTATAAAAAGAACCATCATGAAATGAACGCTCTTTTCCATTACAATCGTCATTACCCAGGATTTCCCCATTGACACTCTCATTTTTTTTTTTCTAAAAAAAAAAAAAGAAGAGTTTTTTTCTCCTAGAAGTTTCCGGTCGTTACCTGTAGATACTGAGCTTCGCCGAGCTGAGCGGAAGGAACTTGATGGGTAAGACGAAGTCGGAGAAGCATGACATTGATTCTTACACTATAAATGGCACCAACAAAGTCGTAAGACGTAATAATACTTTCTCCTTCTCTTCTACGGTTGTCTTTGTGTGTGTGTGCGCGCGCTCTCGCCTGCATGTGCCTTTTTTTTTTTTTTTTTTTTTTTTTTTTTTTTTTTTTTTGGTGTGTGTGTGTGCGCGCTTGATGTATTTAATTACTCTACATTGATGGATATAATATTTGTATTTTATTCAAGTTATTTTTCATGATTTGTTGTGTGCATTGGGATGCAGCTGCTTGCTAGTATAGTCGGTCCCAACTCCTAAGCACGATAATACCATAGTTGTAATGATACAAGAGGATTTATGTAATCTGACTTTCAAAGGAGGATTCAGGATTTGAACTTTATGGGTTCGAGTTTGGGATTCTACCACAATTCATTTGATTTACTGGTTTCGAAATTAATTATTTGTACAAATTTAGTAGAGTTAACATATATACAGAGGCCGATCCAAGATTTTATGTTTATGGGTTCTGGATTCAAGGGCACGATAACTTACGAGGTTCGGGATAGATTATTTATACTTATCAAATGGGTGTTTTAACACAAATAGGGTTTGTGTTAAAGCTATTGTTTTTTGCCAAGCCAATAAACTATATTATAGATCCAACCCTGCACATATACAGGGTTTAAGCCAAAGCTACTGGTTTCCTCTCTAGTACTCTACGTCTGCCTCTGGGTTTATGTAGTCGAGAGCAAGTAATTTGGTATTGCAGAGTGTTGATTGATTTCAAGTGTTCTCCCATGGTTCATTGGAATAACGCCTTTTTCATTATTTCTTTACCATGTGGAAATCGACCATATAGTATATTTTTCGTCATGAATTCCTTTGCAGTTCATCAGGTCTTGTCTTTTTAAATTATCCAATCAGTTAATTTTCAATGAAAAGGAAAGAAAAACACAAAAAAGAACAAAAGAAGGTTCACTTAGATATGCCCGCTAAGAATTTTGATGAGATTTGGTGCATTCTTTTTCTTTACACTTGCAGCGCTTTTTACCCCTCTCTGTGGTGGAATAAGTATTTGATAGTCGGAGCTTTGGCTTAAATTCCCTCCTTTTTTCTCTCAGCTGGAGATTGTGTGTTAATGAGACCATCAGAATCTGATAAGCCACCGTATGTGGCAAGAGTAGAGAATATGGAGGCTGACCATCAAAACAGTGTGAAGGTTCGAGTACAATGGTACTACCATCCGGAGGAGTTTGTTGGTGGCTGCAAACAGTTCCCCGGGACAAAGGAACTGTTTTTGTCAGATCACTATGATGTGCAGAGTGCACACGCTATTGAAGGAAAATGCAAAGTGCACTCTTTGAAGAACTACACCAAATTGGAGAACGTGGGCCCTAAGGATTACTTCTGTAGGTTTGAGTACAAAGCTGACACAGGAGAGATTACTCCTGACCGCGTTACCGTGTGAGTTTCTCATTGCTTTGTTGTGAAAGTTGAAAGTAGTTAATTTTGGTGGTTGGAATGGTATGCTTGTACTGTATACTTGCGTTGATTTGGGTATATTTGGATGTGTTGATTTTGAAGGTATTGCAAGTGTAAGATGCCCTACAACCCAGACGATCTCATGGTACAGTGTGAAGAATGCAAAGACTGGTATGCGTATTCTGCTTTTTAAATAACGTGTATCACTATCAAATATGTGTCACTATCAACTTTGTAGAACTTGCATTGCCTCTTTTCCTTAACAAATGTAGATATATTTTTGTCGTTATTGTTGTTATAATTATTCTTTCTTTATTGAACTATGTTTGTCATATTGGTTTTTCTTTTCAAAGATATGTGAATAGTTCCAAAGGCTATGGTTCAGTAGTATGGACATAACACCTGATGTGTTGGGTGAGGCGCACGTCATGGGTTCGAACCCTGCTGTAGACAAAGTTTGGTATTTAAGTTGGGAGGAGGGAAGCCCGGGGTGATCTCTAGTTCTCTACTAAAGAGGGTAAGCGAGACATAGCCTAGAAGATCATGCACAAATTGATGAGGAGATGTACAGGATGAGCATTTTGTAAATTCATGTTTAACCACAAGGGGGCAAGACCTAGTTGAGAACCAGGAAAAAAAGCGGTGCCCAGATGGCATCCACTCTGATTGATTGTTTTGAAGTGAAGGGCTTTTGCCTACTAATGAGTACTGATATGCGGTTTTAGTATTAGAAAAAGAATTAGCAGGAATTAGGGCAAAGTCTGCAATGATTACCGGGAATTAGCGAAGTATTACTTCTTCCTCTTACTTCAAGCATTCTTTATTTCTCTGATATCAAAGAAAAAAAGTAGAAGAAGATACATGAGTAAGTATTATTGAAACAAAATGCAATGCTGTTACTGTTTCTGGACTTCTGTTGGAAACTATAAGATAGGCCTTCTTTGTTCCCGAAAGTCCTCGCATGGTAAAGAAAAGTAGGTCTTTATCTGTAGTTATTCCTTAGTTCTTACATGAAGTTTTATCTTTGTCTATATAATATAATTAAAAAAATGATGATCAATCTAAATGTAACACCCTAGACTTTAGACTTCGGCAAAACACAAGAGGGATGTTGGATATATAAGTTAACAAGCCTTAGACCCTAGTGACGCGTTTTAAACCCGTGAAGGCCTAGGCCTAGAGCGGACAATATCACTAGCGGACTGGGTTGTTACAGATGGTATCAGAGACACTCTTGTGTCAGCCTTTCCAATGATAGGTCAGAGTTCAACTGAGTTTAGGCAAATCCCGGTTAGGCCGGGCAAACCTCAATGCTGAGTCTAGGCGAATCCCATGCAATGGGACAAACCTCAGAGAGGACGCTGAGTCCATAAGAGAAGTATATGTAACACCCCAAACTTTAGACAGAGTACCACATCGGCAAAACACAAGAGGGATGGTGGATATATAAGTTAACAAGCCTTAGACCCTGGTGGCGCGTTTTAAACCCGTGAGGGCCCAGGAACTAGCGGGTTGGGCTGTTACACTAAATTTGTGTGCGTGTGTGTGCAATACTTGTGATTATGCGTGTGTATTTTTTGTATCTCGAGTCATTCCTAAAGGGATGAATTTTCAATATGGGATCTCAAGATGCAAAAGATGGTATTAGATTAAATTTTCTAGAGAACCTAAAAAGAAATAGCAGACTGCATTAGTGTGACTGTTGAGAGGAAATATATGATCCTTATGCGTCTGTAATTGCATTTACTGGTATTGAGTGAAAGTCTGCTGCACTCTTCAGGGTCCTGAATGCTACCATGGCCTGAGTTGGCCATCGAGTTTGTTAAACCAACCGTCTGTGTGATGATTGTTCAATCACTATGACAATGACTAAGAGGATCTTTGTTTATTTTACGTACAATTTATTGCAGGTTCCATCCCTCTTGTATGGGAATGACGATTGAAGAAGCCAAGAAATTAGACTATTTCTTGTGTTCTGACTGTTCATCAGAACACGATGCGGAACAACCTCGGAATACAGTTCATGTTTCACCATCTCGTGAGCTAAAGGTAAAAGGCCTGTTGCATAGTCTTGTTAGCCATTGATATGACTGTCTTTATGACTATTTAGGGATATTGTATCTCAAGTCAGTGGCCTTTTGCTATTTCGGGGGGTGGGAGGGTGGGGGTGGGGGTGTTGTTGGGCTTGATTGAATGATGGTGTGTATGTTTAGTCAAAGTGATATCTAATGTAGCATATGCTTCATCCTAAAAGACTTAGTGTTGCCTAACGTCGATTCGACTTTCCTTTTCTCAAAAAGGTTATTCTTCATTTCTGAGGACGGAGAACAATGAGCTTGCACAAGAGTTCCATGTTTTATTTGATAACAGTTATGTGTTGAAGTCATGTTGATCTATACTTTGTCATATTAATGATAAAATCCACTATCAAATGACCAAATTAAGCTGGTGTTTGATCTCTTCTTATTTGGGTGCTGATAACGCCCAAATAATTGCTAGTCTTTTAGTTGACTTCCCTGGATCGAAGTGCTGCTACTTGCTTGTTAACTTTGTTTTCTTGTGCTTCTTTTCAAGGTACCAATCTTGGGTGCACTACCTCCAAATCGCAACTCACTCATGTTTCAAGGTAGGCATGAACAGAATGAGCAACTTAATCAACAAGGACAATCCCAAATGGATGGTTACATGAGTGCTATTGTACCACCACGCATTGGGGCTGCCAATTTTAGCTTGAATCCAGTTTTGTTAGAAATTTTGAAGGACGAGGGTCTATTTGGCGGGCTTCACCATGAGGATCCGTATTGTCATTTGCGGAATTTTCTCGCAGTATGCGCGCTTCAGCATCAGTATGACGTTTCTGAGGATGCTCTTCGGTTACGTTTATTCCCTTTCTCACTTCAAGGGAAGGCTTCAGATTGGTTGGATAATCTTCCAGCCATGTCTATCTATACTTGGCGAGAGTTAACAAAGGTATTCCTTGCAAAGTACTTTCCTCCCGCTAGGACAGCTGAATTGAGAATGGGTATTCTTCAATTCAAGCAGAAACCGCATGAATCATTGCATGAAGCATGGGACAGGTACAAGCTTTGCATAAAGAAATGTCCTAATCATGGGTGTCCCGATCAATTACTTTTGGAAATCTTCTACTTGGCTTTGGATAAAGTTACAAGGTCCGTGGCGGATAATGCGGCAAATGGAGCTATCATGAATCTCTCGGTTCAAGATGCGAGAGTCATATTAGATAGGATTTCGGATAATGCTCATGCATGGCATACATGGGAGACTGAGGACACTCCTACCGCAGCAAGTACGGCAAGTCAAATGGCTAGGGATGAGACCATGGCGCAACTTGTGACTCAAGTGGGGCTTATTTCCAAACAACTTGCCGAGATGGGGGTCAAGAAGGTCCATGTGGTTGATGCCACAAGGGGACAGTTTATTAATTCTTCACCCAATGTGTGTGCTCATTGTGCAGGGCAAAGAGTGACAACCCAAGAGCATTGCCATCATTCTCCAGAGGAGGACGCGAACTATGCTGGAAACTACGAAGGTGGCATGAATCAAAGGGGTAATTATCAAGGTGGTCGTCCATCCCAATCTCAGTGGCGACCACCCCAACAGTGGCTAAACAATCAAGGTTGGAATCAAAACACTCAAGGAGGTAATTGGGGAGCTGGTACTTCACAAGCATCTAATGCACTAAGGCCTCCTATGTATCAACAAACAACCCAACATCCACCCTACTACAATCAATGCCAGTCCTTCCATCAACCCAAAGACAACAATGGCAGCAATGAACTTGCCAAGATTAAAGGGTTGTGTGAAAAGATTTTGGCTGTTTCGGGGAGAACAGATGCAACACTTGAAGACTTGGGGCAAGTCCAAAATACTGAACATTAGGCCCGAAGGTGCTCTACCAACACCAAGTGATACCATAGCTAATCCTAGGGGCGATTCGGGAAATCTACATTGGATGGAATAGTTGGATGTTTGGGTTAGATGTGAAGCTGGATGTATGACGACGAGCCTCAGAAAGCTGATCAGGTGATACTCAAGAGTCAAGACTTGTAACTTTCCCAGCTAGATTTGCAATATGTCTGGTTAAGGAAGATACTTGATTATCAGTGCTTATAGAACTGTTTTATATGAGATGTGAATTCATTGAGTCGTAAACTAATGGAGCTCTTTTCATCTAGTCAGTTTGAGTTAATCGACAATGCATTTCGAGGTCACTGCAGCATCCTTGTGTAATAGAACTCTAATATTTTGTAAGATAACATCAAGGCTAGTACGAAAAGAAAAGATTTTTTTGACTCCACTTATTCCTAGTTTATTTCAAAACTTAGCAATTTGTAAAGCCTACCTCCACTTATTCATGGCTGTCTTTTGATTCAATCAAGCTGTAATAACCTCCATTTAAATTTGTGTTAGAATTACGCCAAATTAAAATGCAACATTTGTTTGAAGATGAAATGCTATAATTTAAAAATAACTAGAAGTTAATTTTGTGTCGACATCATTTTCACATGGAAAAAAGATACGTAAAAGATTTGTGAGGAAAAGTCATTATTACACTTAAAATTTCTTCTCAAACCAGTGTTTAGATATCTCACAAGTACTTCAAATCCTAAAATATTTTATTCATGGCCAAATGGAGCATGGTGTAAAAGCATTTTCAATTAAGCCCTATGAGGAATACAGAAAATATACATGGTATATCAACTTAACTAACCAATTGTGACACTATCATAACGACAATCAACAGTCTTTTATAAGCATTTCCAATGCCTATAAATGGAGGGACAAATTCCACTTCTGTCTACGTGAAAAGTGACCCCAAAATTCGAATGAGGTCCAATTCCTCGGGAAGAAAAATATTGCCGGGTGATTTCTCTTTATTTGCCTAAATTTTGATGGATAGAATTATTCGAAATTTAAACTTGCGGGAGATAGCAAATATCCGATAAAATAGTCAATGTGTAAGCAAGCTGGCTCAAACAACATTGTCAGGAGGGGCAGAGGCAGAGGGGTGAAGGGTTCAATTAAACCTCCTTCATCGAAATTATACTATGGAATAATAGAAATAGAGCAAAACTGATTTTTTCCCTTATGTATAAGCTGTTGAATCCCATTGGCATAAGATATACTTTTTGAATCCCTTGTTTGAATTCCCGGTTCCGCCACTGATGATCTGTTACAAAAATAATACTGAATCAATGAGTTATACTACCTATGTTTCAATTTATATGAACATATTTCTTTTTAGGCCGTGCAAAAAAGAATGACCCATTTCATATTTGGAAATAATTTACCTTTAAGCAATGATTTATAGCCACATAAAATATTTATGACTTATTTTATGCCACAAGTTCAAAAGTATTTTTCTTTTTCCTTTAAACTCTGAGATAAAAATTGGTTCCGAAAAAGCTTAGTTTTTACGGGGAAGGGTTGTTATACAGGGATGTGTATCATGTCTTCCAGATTGCATTAGCACTAAGCTTCCCGTAGATGTATTGTAGGGCTGAAGCTATGTTATGCTTAAATAGATTGGGTTAGGTTGAAATAACAAGTTTATGTATTAGTAATTTTAATTGTCATTGATAGTTGTACTCCATTTCCCTGATAATTTCTATTAGCTAGTTTTATGTCTTCCTTATGAATATTTACCTGTAATCTTTTCCTTGTTTTTTACGTATGAGTTTTGGAACGCATTTGGGAAGAATAACTCTTAGGAATTTTCTAGTCAGATGCAGGTGCCCGCCGACAAGACGACTTCATAGCCATAGAAATGCGCCAGAGTAAATGCTGTCAAACTCTCCTGCAATGGAACTGTCCTGCTCTTAGGGGAATTCTTCAATAGGTTTGGCTAGTTCATCCCTTTAAAGATATCCTGTTTACTGGTTCAGTTTGCAGAATAGGCAAATTTTTTGAGACATTGGCTATTCCTTGCATGTTGTATCTCATCCTGCAACAACCCAGTCCACTAGTGATATTGTCCATTTTGGGCCTAAACACATGTCACTAAGGTTTAAGGTCTATTTAAATGTTTGTCGATTTGAGATTCGTCTAGGGTGTCACATGCATACACCCCCCTTAGGGACTTTGCGAGGTTTGCCCCACCATCGTTCAAGGTTGCACGCAGAGTGGCTCCGATACCATATTTAACAGCTCAGCCCACTAGTGATATTGTCTACTTTGGTCCTAGGTCCGCACGACTTTAAAACGCGTCATTAGGATCTGAGGCCTGTTTACTTATATACCTAGCATCTCTAGCGTATTTTATTGATGTGGTATTCGCCTAAGGTGTTACACATCCTTTCTATGAATTGTGGTTCCTTGTTGTTTCCCAATTTAAGAGATTTGTAGTGGTAACAGTTTGAAATATACTCGATGAATGAAGTTGTGAATCATCATCCTGTTTCTGCAAGTAGTTCTGCACAAGTTCTAACTTGATAATTATCGTAGAACAGATCTATGTTGGCATGACCGATATGGTTCATTTTAGTTTTTCCTTTTTGCCCCCCTCAAATTTCTGTTAAGTTGTCTCAACAATCGGAAAATGTTATGCTCTTCTGTAGTTCATATCTTTAGGGCAGGCCAAAGACAGGAATTCGTATTTCTCAAGCCATAGTAACAAATGATAGCCATGTTGTGCGGACTCTCCAAATGCTGCCGTACCCGTGTCGTATCCTCCAAAAATACATTACTTTTGGAGGATCCGACACACACTCGGCGACATTTTCGGTGTGTCCGACCAACATAGAATGACAGTATGCTACCTTACTAATCCTTGATTATAGTTATCAGAAAAGATTACGACCTACTAAGTGAGTTGAAAGGCTCTTTGTTCCTGTCAATGGCGGAGCCGCCCCTTCGTACGGAAAATTACGCTGTGTAGCTCGACTTTTTTTATTTTATATGTATAATATTACTATATGTTGACTCCCCTCGACTTCTTCGTATGTTTACTTCTTTATATATTGACACCCTTTAGTGAAAATTTAGACTTCCTGTGACTTTATATGGTATTTAAGAATTAGTGAAGCACCTTCTTTAGCTGAGCTTCCAATTTTGCATAGTAATTCTTTCGATCAAAGTAAGGAAAGGTAACCAGGTACACATGATCTGTTTGCTGTTTCAAGATCACATTTGTGCTTTTGCAAATGACCATACATCTACAATCCAGTATCCTTTTAATTTCTTACAGCTCCTATCGTCTCACGAAAAAGAATACTTTACCTCGGACGCAAACCTAATGTATAAAGAGAAATATCACACATGCCATTGTAAATTGAATACAATCCTATAATACAAACTATGGCTGTTTAAGCTACTACCAAAAACAGATCATGGCAAAGCATTTAAACGTCCTCCTTCTCTGCAGCATCAGGATTCTTTTTCGTGTTGGCAATGGTCGTATCCGTCCAATTCTTGAGCTCTTCTTCTGATTCTTCAAGACTGCTAAAGTTCTGTACCTTGTATTGGTGTCTCATTGAAAAAACTAGGAAAACCAAGTAATTGATTACTCCTAGCACTGCTAGCATCCAGTAGAAATAGTCCAGCCTACCGTTGTTCAAATTGCTTTTTAGCCAGCTCCCATTTGTTACCTTATGTACAAGTGAAACTAGCAAGCTACTCATAAAAAATCCCATTGATAGTGTTGTAAGAAATAAGCCAGTGCTCATAGATTTCATCCCTTCTGGTGCCTCCCTTATGAAAAACTCAAGCTGACCAACATACGCAAAAGCTTCTCCAGCGCCGACAATGAAGAACTGAGGTATTAACCAAAATGCTCTTATGCTATAACTATGTTTTACGGCATTTTCCCTTCTTTGCTTTTCTACTATAGCTGCAGCTATCATACCAGCAACGGATAGTATTAGTCCGACTCCAACCCTTTGAAGGCTTGTAAGTCCTTGTCTATTGCCTGTGATTTTTCTAGCAATAGGTACAGTAACTCTTTCGTTTATGGAAGTAAACAAGAGTATCGAAATAAAGAGAAACACGGAAAAGGAGCCTGCCGGGATGCCAAATTTGCCAACTTCTCTATTCATGAATGTAGCTTGCTCGATGCTGAAGGTATTCATCTGAGAATAAACTGTCCAAAAAAGTATGCATGTGGACCATATCGGTATCAGCTTAAGTACCATTTTCACTTCTTCAACTTGAGTAACTGTTGAAACTATCCAAGGGTTGTTTCTATTTTCATTTGCAGCTGTATATTCATCAAGAATGGCTGCCTTGTCGAAACACCTTTGTGATAAGAAGAACATACTGATTAGCTTCTATATGAAAATCAAGAAGTCATGCTTCTAATGTGCTATCGTGATTCATTCGTTCTTGCTTTCGTCCTAAAAAAGTTCATTCAATTAAAATCTAGTTTTACATAACAAAT
Source organism: Nicotiana knightiana (assembly GCA_005239525.1). Classification (NCBI taxonomy): domain Eukaryota; kingdom Viridiplantae; phylum Streptophyta; class Magnoliopsida; order Solanales; family Solanaceae; genus Nicotiana; species Nicotiana knightiana. The sequence goes on along the minus strand of ML409928.1, from coordinate 7,929 downwards.
TTTGATTCTAGTGTCAAAAGGGGAGCCTTAGCGTAACTTGTAAAGTTGCTGCCATGTGATCAGGAGATCACGGGTTCGAGCCGTGAAAACAGCCTCTTGCACAAATACCGGGTAAGGCTGCGTACGATACCTTGCATAACGGGAGCTTAATGCACTGGACTGCCCTTTTTTTTGTCAGTGAAAGTATTTAGGTTGAAGATACCTTTCTTGTAAACGAGAAGTGTTAAAAGCTTGAGCTAAGTATAATTCCCTAGTTGTTATTTTTATGCATTGTTAGATCATGCTTACCTTAGCATTTTTGTATGTGGGACTTTTGCATTGTGATATTCATTCAAGAAGCCAGGATCTGAAGGGTAGGAAAGTTTCCTCTTTCTCCAAGCCAAGATCAACACTCTCCATATAATAGTCAAAGGACTTCCCTCTGGCTTCTTGAATCTGTATAACGATGTTCCACCGAGCAGTACAGCTACAGCTATGACCATTGCACCAGCCGATATTCCATATCCCCATCCTCTTCCTACATTGTCTTGTATATACACTAATACGGTCACTGCAAACAAAGATCCCAAGCTTATGCAGAAGTAGAACCTGTTGAAGAAGTATATCATGGCTTTGTTCTCTTTAGGATTTGATGAATCAAATTGGTCTGATCCAAAACCCGAGACGCTGGATTTGATTCCACCACAACCAAGTGCTATGGTGTATAATGCTGCAAAGAGGAGAGCAAGTTGCTGGCCGCTAGCTTCAATGCAGTGACCTTTCGATCTTGAGTCACACACAGGCGGCTTCATACTTGGAATGGATGTTGCAAGTGTCAACAGTGTTACTCCCTGGTTATAGACACATGCAAAACATTTTAGGTGAGTTTTATGTTTAACAAATGTCTTGCTTAGTTACTTCATCAGGTAGATTCACACTTTCAAAGTGTTGAAGACATAATTAAGTTAAATAGAAGTGTGCTCAGTCTAACGGCTTAAACTTTTAGTTTTAAATGAGATAGTCACACAATTCAACATAGTACCAGAGCAGATCAAGGTCATGTGTTCTAGTCTTTACTGTTACCGTCAATGTGAGTGGCACGTTGAAAACATAAGTAAATAAGATAATGTGCTCTCTCTGAAACCTGAACATTTTAGATGACACGGAGGTACAGTTCGAGAAAAAGAACCAGGTAAAATTTTATGCAACTGATATAAGCAAAATACAAAATCTCCAAAATCACTATAGTTACTGTTTTCTTTCAGATTATGTGTTGTTTGCTTTATGAAATACACTTTTTCCATTTCAGATATTCCTGTATAATGGAATTTTTCTATCTATAGTTGATTCAAGATTCTTACCACAGCAGCAATGGAACCAAAGATTGCAATAGTTGCATAACGGCCGAGTTTAGCATCTGCCAAGAAACCACCAAGGAGGGCCAGGAGATTGAGTGTGCCCATGAAATTTGTGACAATGTTGGCAGAATCAGAGGATGGAAGATGTAAATCTCCAACCAAGTAAGTCACTAAATTCATTGATAACCCCATAACACATATTCTTTCTGCTAACTCTGATCCTGTAACAAAAAAAAAAAAAATTTAACTTTGAGACATTGAAAAAAAATACATAAGAATGTTATGCTCAAGAAAAACAAAGTTAAGTTCATGTTGGTGAGAGTATACCTAAGATGAGCCCTGCACCTAGCCATCCTCCAGTACGAGATTTATCAACCGGATTTCCTCGAAAATCAACTAGAGTTCCATTAGCTGAACCATCTTTTTCATTATGGTTGGCAACCAAAACCTGTGAATCATTAAAAGAAAACTCAAACATAAGATACCTTAGCATGAAAACATTTATTTTCTATAATGGAAGAGAGAATAGCTTAGTTTAGCATATTACCATTGTTGTTGGATTGTCTCCACAAGTAATAAAGGAGAGAAGGTGATAGAAGAGGATAGTTAATTTGAGGAAGGAGTAAGGGAAGAGGTATATATATATATATATGTAAGTGTAGGATTTTCTAGTGTAAAGCACAAAATGAAAATGAATGATTAGGCCAAAAGTTGGAAAAGGTAGGCATTAGCAACAGAATGCCATGTTAAATATCTTCTAGATCAGTAGGTAACTGACTGATTGCAGTTGATAGGTTCTATGTGGAAGGATCATTATGTGGTCAAAAAGCTTACAATCCACTGAGAAAATATGATTGATATAATGTCACTTCTTGGATATGGAAGTGTTTCTTATCTCCACAAAACAGTACTTCTATGGGACCAGTAGCCCCAGTCTCTTGGTTATCTCAAATACATTTAGTGAGTTTGAGGCTTTGGTATTATCTCAAATAAGTTACAACACGTGAACCAGAAAATGAATAGGGGTCGTCGCGTAAATCAATAAAGTTGCTGTCACGTGATCAAGAGGTTACGGGTTCGAGCCGTGGAAACAATCTGTTACAGAAATATAGGGTAAGGCTGCATAAGAAAACCCTTGTGGTCCGACCCTTCCCCAAACCCTGCGCATAGTGGAAGCTTAGCGCACCAAGCTGCCAATCAAGTTATAACATGTGAAAAGTGGGCAAACTAACTTTACTGGAAATTGTATTCAGTGCAAGGTTAAACTGGGAAGTTCTTGAATCCCAATAAAAGAAATATCCTCATTTAAGCTGGTTCCTTTGAATTTATTATTGATTGGAAAGGACTCGGGCTCTTCAAATATATTGCCGGGTGTAAGTTGGATCATCTGATATAGGTACAACAATATTTTTAAAGGGTCCGTGCAACATCGTTGCAAAATGAAATGTAAAAGAGATGAGGGTCTTTGATAGAATTGAAACGGTAAACCTATTAGTACAAAGTGAAGTTACAAGATATGTCACCTCTGTGCTACGAGACAAGTGTGTATTTGGACAGAAATTTTTAGTGCAGTAATCTCCAAAAGGTATGCCGACTAACTCTTGAATGCATGTAACCTTATCACAAACATAGTGAATCTTTCCAGTAACAGAAAGCATATTATGTTGCACAAGGTGGATGATTTTTCATGTCTTGATTTTGGTCCACCACCATATATGTATTTAGAGGCGGGTCTAAAATTTAAAGTAAATAGGTTCCTACAACGATCTCAAGTTAATCAATATACAATAATAACCATATCGAAGGACCGGGTATCGAGCTAAATATTTTTGTACAATTAACTAGTAAAATTTCTGCCATTGTGACCAGGAGGTCACGGGTTCGTTTCCGTGAACACAGTCTCTTACAGAAACGCAAGGTAAGACTGCGGGCAATATACCGGTCCGGCCCCTCTCAGGACTCCGCGCATAACGTGAACTTAGTGCACCGGGCTACCTTTTTTGGGGACAAAAGTTACCGAGTTCACGTAAATCTACACTGATTACTATAGATCCGCTCTGGCATGAATTGATTGGTCAATTATATGCATGGTCATCAATTTTGATCATCCTTTTCCTTTTTCTTGGCCAAAAGTTTTTTGTCCTACCACTCCTAGTCCTAGACCCTCAAGAACTGCACTCGGGTCCCTTCTGCAAGTGGCAAACATGACACATGTATAATGCTATATTTGGTTTAGGAAATAGCATTATGGCATTTTACCAAAAATATCTATCTTGTTCTGGTTTTCCTATTTTGAAATAAATGACAATAATTTGAATCTATTATACGTAGTGCATAGTTGGCAGCTGCTTCATAAAAAAATTGAGCCTAATTATAGGTAATTCATAGTCGGCAGCTGCTTCTAATTAGTTAGATGGTCTCAGCCAAAACCAAAAATTGGCTCATACATTAGTTGCATGTTTCTTTGCTACTTTTATGGGCAGACTGTGTCTTTACTATTTCCTACTTATGACAAAATTTTATACGGGATGATCACCTTAATTTCATTATCTAGCAAGACGATGCGTAAATTTAGAATTTTAAGTAGGTGAGCTGTTACTTTGTGGTATTTGTTTTGATTATGAACTTAGTATAAATATGTGTTTTAAAAAAGCAATTATTTAAATATTTATATAGCGATCAAGTCGTCACAGACAGTGAATGAGATTGTCGCGGCCGCTCCTCAATTAATAAGAACTCTCCCTAGCAGGGCTATTTTTAAATATTAGTAGATTGTGTCTTTACTGTTTCCTGCTTATGACAACCTAGTTTCTCTGCACGTGCATTGCACGTGTATGTCCAAGTCATATAATACACGATTTTGTAAAGTAATATCAATATTATTAAAGAAAATATTTGAGGGAATAATTATACATGACAAAATAAAGTATTATGTGAATGATCAAGATGAATTATCGTCTAGGTCAAATGATTGGATCGTCTGAACCTACAAAAATAAACAATCAATATTTAATTAGATACATGTGTTTTTCAGCGAAATCTCCCTATAATATAATAATTATATGATATAGTTGTATTTTAAAATTAAAAATTGCATAAATTACATTATCTTATTTATATAGTACAAAAAACTAGTAATATTTTTCATGAAAATTTATGTAATTTTAACTTACTTTTTATTTGTAGCTATTATCAGTCTTCTTCTACTTCATGTCTTCATCCTTCTCCAATAAGTAATATTATTGTTACTAACATGAAAATAGTATATGAAAACTATGAGATTAAATTAGTGATAAGTATAAAGTAATTATGTTAAAAAATAATTTTTTTGCCTCTTCCAAGGATAAGTCATTTGAATTTTTTTATAATTGGAATGTCATTGCCAAATTTCTTTAAAAAGGTATTGTTAGTAAAAGTCATTTCGACTACTTTGTGCACTGAAGAGTGGTTAGGATTAACACGACCTAATCAACCATTAATAATATTATAGCTCTTATTTGATTCAAAAAAGTCCTTATGTTATTTTCGATAACTTATCAGAAAATAAAAAATAATGAAAAACTACACTCAATTGGCAATGGGAAGGCGTATATAGAAGGTCATTATTTGGCTCATATTTATTGGGCATATGCTATTAATCATGTGTTTAGATATAGTATATTCAATAATTGTCATGGTTAAAAGTTTAAGTGAGAGATTGTTGGGATATATACTATTAACCATGAGTTTGGTTTGGATATAGTATTTATTATAGAACAATTATTTATTCAATTTTAATAAAGTTTTAAATAGATCATATATTCGTCTTTGTCCTTTACTTATGNTATTGAACGGACCAAGTAGAGATAAGTATTTTATACTGACTTAATAAAATAAACTCTCTAGCCATTAAATGTACTTATACTCTTAATCTTGATATAATTATTATTAGTTGTGTATATTATTGTTGTTTTAATTTATTAAATGGCGAGATTCTTTCGCGGGTCAATATGCCTCGTAAATTGGATAATAATAATGTACATTGGTGAAGTAATAGTTAGTTGATGAAATTCATGTCTCGGTTTAGAGATTGATGATACACCTTTATGAAAGCTTATAAGTTATTATGTGTAAACCCGGCCGATGGATTTTGTATCCGACACATGAAATAAATTAAGCGAAAGTCTAAAAGAAATAATCAATAATTTAAATTGTCAGTAATTTAATCTAATTGATTAGTATCTGAATCTTAACATAGGGAGTTAAATAAGATTTAATGAATGAATTTCAAAATTGAATAAGGAGTGCAATTACGAATTTTTAGTGGAATAATTCGTAATTAATTATGGTAGATATTAATTTCGAAAATTAGAAATTAATTCCATAATTGGAGCCTTGTTAATTAAATTATGTGGTCCCTATTGTGCCTAACTAATAGAAAATAAAGGAATCCTTTTTCTAGTGGAAAAGAAAATCCAACAGGTTTTGGAAAAGGGTTTTAACCCTTAAAACTTGTGCTATAAATACATAAGGTTTTCCACCAAGAAAAGTCAGAGACAGATGGTCGAAATTTTCAGCATATTTTCCTAGAAATTTCGCCCACACGAAATTGCTATTTCGAGTATTATTTGGGTAACACAGTAGAATACCGTGGAACGTTCGAGGATCATGATTGTGCGGGTGGTGGAGATTCCATTGAGAAGTTATGGAATTGAAGACTCACGCGAAAAACAGATATGTTCACGCTTCAAGAGGTAACCCGTGAAACCCCGTTTATGTTAGTTGTCTAGATTACATGTGATTTTGATACTGGGATTGCTTCCGCTGCGTATAATAATCCATCAATTGGTATCAGAGCCCACTCACATCTGATTAGGTAACTAAATTTTTTCATGAAACAAGAATAACGTGCTTATGTGTGTTTTTGAGTTACATGTATATGTGGTTTTCTGAAAACTGCATTGCTGTTTTGTGAATTAACTGTGCAAAAATTTTGGGGTACTCTTGTAATCATGAGATATCTATTTTCTTATTGATATTTGATTGAGATTATCTGAATTTTTTGGGGTAAACCCTAGAAAAATGCAAAACCTGTTTTTGACCGAATAACCGGTAGTTTCGGAGGTCAGCAAACTTGATGAACTCCGATTGAGCTGAAATTTTGTGAATCTGGTATTTTTCGACGTTTTGAGGTCGTTTGGACCATGTTTTGGGCGTTTTTCCATTTTCTGAAAATTATTTTTTAATAATTTTAATTCGTTTTTAATTCAATGGTGGTGGGGTGACTCCCCATGGTCCCCATGATTAAATACTGGTCATATAATAGGTTTACACATTGGCTATTAGCAAATAGACGTATTGTTGTTGTATTAAATTCAATAATAGAGGTGTAGGATTCTATTGACTAGGTCTTACAAGGTATAATTGATATTGCATGATGATATAATTATTTTGTAAGAAAGTGAAATCCTCTATTTGATATCCTGGATGACTAATGATTGTAGTGTTTGGCATATTTGTGCATAAAGAAAAATTTCTCAAATTTTAGTTTATGTATTTATGCCCTACGTAATTACTAGTTTTGGATTTTCGATGAAGATTTTTGTTCTCTGGTTGGAAGTTGTAATTAAGTGAAATATGACGGTATTTCGTATGAGCTTCACATTATTGATATAACTCTTAAGTTATGGTCCATATTCTGCCATAAAATAATTTTGTGAGCTATATGTAATTTCACTTGTAAATTGAGAATTTTAAGAGTATTAAATAGTTACCACTAAAGTGGTTTGTTTATTTGAACTCATGAAAATTCTTAATAAATTGGTACATGTGAAATTGTGTTTATTCATGGATTGAACATTATGATAAATAAGTAGGATCCACAAAATAGTCTATTTATTTGAGTCATTAAAATGTGCTTAATGTACCATGTGAAAATTATCCTTGATAAATCTACATTAGTGGTGGAAGTTCTTAACCAGAAAAAGAGTTTTATCTTTGGGTACTAGTGAGACCAACTCTACCCATGAGAAGAGATATTAAGTTTTTCACTGAATGGGAGAAAAAATTTAATATCTTAGGTTCTTGTGTATTTAATAAAAGGATAATTTATGTAAAAGAAGATATTATGTATCCTAGAAATATGTAACGACCCGACCGGTCGTTTTGAGCTCTAGCGCGTTGTTCAACGTTTTGAGGCCGTGAGCAGCTTCGTTTCAGGTATTATGACCCGTGGGCGTGGTCGGAACTGAATTTTGAGAAGTTTAGAGTTGATTTGGAAAGAAAATTCTCATTTCAGAAGCCTTAAGTTGGAAGAATCAACTAAGATTGGAATCTTGAGTAAACGACCTCAGAATCAGGATTTGAGGGTTCGTGCAGGTTCGTATGATGATTTCGGACTTGGGCGTATGTCTGGATCAAGTTTTGGATAACCCGGGAGCGTTTCGGCGTATATTATGGAAGTTAGCATTTTAGAAGAATTTCATAGATTTGGGCCTGAAGTGCATTTCAGTATTGTTGATGTCCGTTTGGGATTCCGAGTCTGGGAATCGCTTCGTATGGTGATTCTGGAGTTGGGAGCGCAATCGGAAGTGAATTCGGATGTCCGGAGGTC